>MU226238.1:274741-285452 GCA_018584345.1 Thuja plicata
CATTTTTCTTGGATATTTCTTTTATGTATTCATCTCTCTTTTGGGGGGGGGGAGTTTTGTCCCACTGGGTTTTCTCTCTTTCTCCATTTGTGAGAGATTGCATTGCATATTGTACATGGGTACCTAACATGGGCTGGTAGTCGAGACCCATCATGCATTGTTAGCTTAAGTCTGCATTCCCCTAAGTTGCACTTAAGGGGGGTTGTTGGTGTAATTTAATATTCACTAATTACACTTTACTTAAGCTTATTTAGGATAATGCATAGATTGTAGTTTCATATGAGACACTTAGGAGTTTGCACTATTATTTGCACATGGTGTAAGAAAAATAATAAAATTCCACTTTAGGTGGTGATAGTTATCACATTCCACTTTATGTTTTGTCTCCACCTTTAGCGCACTTATCGCTTTATCATCCTCACATTGTTGCACATACTTCCATTGCATAATGGAGGATGATCCATCTTTTGTGGACATGTGATTCTACCTTGTGTGGGTGATAAGTTATCTTCTCCTTATCATGGTCTCTTATTGCCTTTCCTATATAAGCAGGCACATCTACATGATTAAATCAAGTAATTGGTGTGTAATCTAGTTGATTCAATATTTTGCATATTGATGAGAATACAATTTGTTCTTGTCCACATTTTGTCTCTCTTGTCTTTGTGCTATTCATTGGCCTCTTGATCTTGGGTTGTTGTTGCTATAAGTAAATTCTAACATGAACCTCACAATTTGCAAAAGGTAAATGGCAGCATAAACTAAAATGAACATAGATAAGGTAGTGGAGTTTACAGATGATATCAATCTAAAATTGATTATGTATGCACTTCATCGATGTAGAAAAAATACATTTACGATTGATAGTGGATGAAAAATTCCATTGAGCTGAACATGAAATATAGAACCCTCAATTAGTCCTACTTATGTTCAGCTGGTAAATTGTACATGTACATGGACATCTCATGTAGTCTTACATGCAGTTCATAAACTCTAGTGAGACTTTAATGGACCAAGTGTGCATGTGAAATGCTTAAAAGAAAGTATATCACTATGAGAGTGATTTCATCATTTCTTCCCAGCTTAGAGGAGATCACTATGGGTGAGAATTATGTACTTGCCAAATTGAACCGAGAGGAAATAGAAGTTGGCATATTATGAAGTGCAAGCAGACCACAAACGATGGTGGAGTTCCAACATGTATAGAATCCAAGGGTCAAATGAGAAAACTTGGAACACTTGGGAATGAAATATGTTGGCAATTGAATGAATTCTTGATGCCAAAAAGAACACAAAATGAAGATTTAAGCTCTAGAATTGATAATTTGTATGGAAGAAGATCGCCATAATGAGGAAATAGTTGAGGAGTTCTGTGCGGGTTGGATCTTAAGCATAGATTGTTGTCATATACAGAGGACTCATTGAATGTTAAGCTGGTGGTGATATGTAACCTTCCTGCTTAGGAACAAAATCTATTGAACGAAGTGAAGGTGGATCAAAAGATTACAAGGCTGAATTTGTGACATGTCTATCTTGGAGTTATGGGGAAGCTTGTTCAAGATCAATTCTCGCCTTCACCAAGGAAGGGGAATGGACAATAAGAGATGCATAGACATCATCACTAAATTGGTTGGCTGTTGATTCTGCTATGAAAGAAGAGTGTTTGAAGTTGGAGAGATAGAAACATGGTTGTTGTGGTGCAAATGGTGTTGTCCTATGGATATCGGTTTATAACCATAAGAGGAGAATGGAGGGTGAAGAGGTGTTAGTCAAAAGATTCACTCACAAAAGTAACCTCTTGTAGATGAGATTTTTTATAGAAACAATATGTTTGTTGTGGGTTGTGCGGCTAGCCATTTGTGGAGTGTTTGGTGCCTTGTGGCGGCTAGGACAGCAAGGATATTGTTGAGATTGTTGGAAAGGAAAATCATCACTTTCCTTGATGATTTGTAGGAAATGAGAACAATATGCTTGCAAATGAAGCCAAATTTCTATATGGATCTTCATTTGCACTAGAGTAAGGTCAATTGAATTAAGTTGTATCATTGGGTGAGGAATCATAGTGAAGATGCAATTTGGTAGTGCCAATATTCAGTTGATTGTTTGTGCTTATCATGTTTTGGATAAGATTGAGTTGAAACTTGTTTTGTTTTTGTCAGGTCAATTGAATTAAGTTGTACAATTGGGTGAGGAATCATAGTGAAGATGCAATTTGGTTGTGCCAATATTTAGTTGATTGTTTGTGCTTATCATGTTTTGGATAAGCTTGAGTTGAAACTTGTTTTGTTTTTGCCAGCGAACATGTGGCTCTTGTGTGATAGGCTGAACCAGAAAGATCCACATGTTTTTTTTTATTGGTTTGGTTTTGCTTAAATATCAAAAGCAAAATACTGCACATGATGAAGACAACCTTTTTTTCCAATTTTATTTTTTGACCTAGTTTATTTTCATTCATTTAGCCTATAGGCTATTCTATGTTGGAAAGCCATCAGAATCTTCATGTCTCACGCTAGTTTCCGACGGCTTTCCTGGGTTTGACGGGTTATGCCAACTATTTTATACTCCATTGTGTGGGCATTGAATACGATTGAATGGTGGATGGAAAGGATTTATTTGGTTTGATCTCCATTGTGAATAAATGCCCTTAGGTAATGTTGTATGCAATGAAAGGACAACAAGGACAACACTGATTAAATTATAAAAATTAATGTGATGGATCGACTCCAGCTATTCTATAGTATAAAGAAATATAAAGATGATTAGGTTGTTTGTTGAAATTACTTTCACATTTACCGCTGTTTTACTTTGGCGGTGGTATCTTCTCCATCCAGGCTTCTAGGTTCCCGTTGTAAGTGCACTTTCCTAGGAAACCTGCCACCACATATGTTAGGTAAGTTTTGTCAATGGTCTTTATATTTTGGAACACAAGTAATTATATTGCACTTGACAAAAATTATAGAGGATATGTAGAATGTGCCATGCTAGTGTACAAATTAAAGCTTTTCTTATGGTGAGCAATTGGTTTCTCTGCACTTGATGAAAATCATGGAGGATATGTAAAATGTGCTATGCAAATGTGCAAATTGTTTGCATTGTATGCCATTTGAGTTTTCGCAAGGATATTTTTCCGATGGTTGAAAATAACTTTGAATGAAGTGCAGAGAGATTAACTGGTGAGCATAAAAAAACCTTTAAATTAATTTTGTGCATTGGAAGTGCAGAGAGATTAATTGTTGAGCATTAAAAAAACATCTAAATTAATTGTGCACTAATGCCAAAAATGTTGAGCTTGTAGGTTTCCCTTTTAAGTGCACTTTCAATGGGATCCTGCCATTACATATGAGGTAACATTTGTCGATATACTTTGTATTTTGGAACAAGATTACGTAATTGTGTTTCTTTTACATGTGCAAGGGATTAGTCATGGTTTTATTTATGTCGGCCAATTGATCTCTCTGCGCTTGACAAAAATCAGAGGATATCTAAAATATGCTTTGCAAGTGTACAACTTGTTTGCATTAGATGTCGTTTGAATGAAGTGCAGAGAAATTAACTAGTTACCAAAAGAGAAAAGTCTAAATTAATTGTGCATCCAATTTGTGTGCAAATTAAACTTATCTTGGAGAGGAAAAAATATGCATTCCACATTTCATAGAAAACGAATTCCCTAAAGAATTGAACATTATAATAGTGATAGTAAGGTTGTGGTAGAAGCATGGTTTCTCAATAACTAGAGGTAATGGTAGAAAAATCTCATGAGCTACGAAGCTCCATACCGTGGAGAGAGTCTATACACTTACACATGAAAGCATTTTGAGAGACAAAATTAATAAAAGAAAACTCCAAATTAATTGTGCATCCAATTTGTGTGAAGGTTAAACTTATCTCATAGAGAAAAAATATGCATACCATTTTAGAGAAAACACAATAAATACAATAGCATGAATAATGTGTCACAAATTTTGTGTATTTTCAAATATATAATTATTCTGATTGAAAATCAATTAGAAAAAATGAATTCTCTAAAGAATTGAACATTATAATAATGATAGCAAGGTTGTGATAGAAGGATGATTTCTCAATAAACTAGAGGTAACAATAGAAGGATCTTGTGAGCTATGGAGGTCCATACTGTGGACACAGTCTATAATCCTGCACATGGAAGCATTGCAAGAGATAAAATTATAATTCAACTGCAAATGATTGAAGACCCAGTTAAAATACTCCCTCCAAAACTAATGAGTTGCTGTCACTACTAAATTGTCCCCCCCTATTCGACGTTTTCCACCTGTTCCTTGTATGCAAAAAGACTTTATCTGCATTAGACACATGGACTATCCTCCATTTAGCATGCAAAGATCTAGAAGCATTCTCAAGGCGCATGTCTTGTACTGCAGAGTGCCACAACTAACCCTGAGTCTTTCATAGAGAGTTAATAAAGTGTTGTTGACTTTCAATGCACAAATGTCATTTGCTAAAATTGAAGCGCGTGCGCACACACACACACACACAAACATTAAATCTTTTTCCATACAAGGAAGAGGTGGCAAACGTCGATGAGGGGGGGGGGGAAATTTAGTTGTGATATATATATATATATATATATATTTAAAACTCCATTTTATGGGCATTGAATATGAATAAATGGTGGACAAAATAATTTGATTTGGTTTGACTTCCATTGTTCGAATATATGCCCTTAGGTATTTTTACATGCAATGAAAGGACAGCACCAATTAAAATTCTAAGTAAACACTGTAGTTATTGTATTAATAATAGATAGACATTATAGTAAATGTGTTGGATCAATTGTAGTCGTTTTGCAATATAAAGAATTATATAAAGATGAGAAGGTTGTTTGTTGAAAGTACTTTCAAATTTACCACTGTTTTACTTTGGCGGTGATATGGTCTACATTCAAATTGTTGGGTTCCCCTTTGAAAGTGCACTTATCCCGGAAACTTGCCTCTACATATCATGTAAATTTTGTCAATGATCTCTATATTTTGGAACACAAGTAATTTTCCATGCACAAGGCATTAGTTAGTGTTTTTTTCATGAATGATCAATTGATTTCTCTGCACTGGACAAAAATCATAGAGGATGTGTTAAATGTCCTCTGCAAATGTACAAATTGTTTGCATTGTTTGTCATTTGAGCATTCTTGAAGGATTTTTTCCCCATGGTTGAACATGAGCTTGAATGAAGTGTAGAGAGATTAATTGGCAAGCATAAAAATTCTCTAAATTCATTGTGCATGAGCTGCTCTCACCAAAACATTCTCCCCCCTCTTCAGCATTTTCTACCTCATTGTATGAAAAAAGACTTGGTCTTCATCAGGCACGTGGATAGTCCTCCATATGAGCTTGATGCAAACAAGATGTGCAATGCGCTTCATTTTCACAAAAGTTGAAAATTGAACATTGAAAATTTGTGACACGATGGAAATTTTCTTCAAAGACATTAACAATTTCTTGATTGTGAATTAGGTAAAATCAATGGAAAAGTGTTGTGTTGTGTAAAGTCTAAAAGGTTTGCATGAAACCTCTGATAAGAGTCGTGCGTTCTTCTTAAAGAACATGCTCTTCACGATCATGATGGATGAAGGTGTCCCTAGAGGATCATCTCAATAAAATCAAGGACATTCAAGATCAGTTAGAAGCAATTGGATTTAAAATGGAAGAAGAAGACATGGTGGTGATCACCCTGAAAAGTCTACCGTTTTCCCATGAGCACTTTGTTGACTTTTGACATTGCTTCAACTAATGTTGACTTTAAGTTTTATGATCTCTGCACAATGCTTTTACAACAAGATTGCTGGAAGCAACAATTCGACAGTGGTACCAATTCATCTTCCAAAGAACAAGCCTTCCCAGCTTCTTAGTCTTCTCAGTAGAAATTCTCTACTTTGACATCAGAAGACTCGAAGAACATTCAGTGCAACTATTGCCATAAGTATGGCCTCATGAAACTTGAGTGTCGTAAATGTTTGGCTGCATAGGCCAAGCAAAGTGGTTCACAACCTAAAGCACATGTAGTAGAGCACACTAAGCAGAGCAAGTCTGCCTTTTATGCCTTCATGGTTAAAAGACCTGCAGATCATGTTAAGTCTTCTGCCTGGTGCAATGATTCAGGTGCATCTTGCCACTTCACTCATCATCGGGATTGGTTCATAGATTTTCAGCCATTCTCAAATTCAGCTATTTTTGGAGGGGAAGAGTACACCGTTGTCAGAAAGGGCAATGTACGGATTCAATTTGGAGGGAGGAAATTGATTTTCCTTGATGTGTACTATGTTCTAGGAATGGTTGTCAACCTTCTCTCAGTCAGTCAAACTCTGAGACATTCTCCTCGATTAGACATGACCTTCAGTTCACATCAGTGTAGTATCATTGATCGGGAGACTCAACCTACTGTTGTCATGGGTCTTGAGGATCATGGTCTATTCAGACTTGTTGACTCTGGTGATTCTCATGAGCTTGCTATGTCAACCAAGCACTCCTCTGTTAGTACACTTTGGCATCAACGATATGGGCACTTAAATGTGCACTATCTCTCTTTGCTTGTTCGAGAAGATCTTGTCATTGGAATGCTAGAGATCTAGACCCAAAATCTCGGAGTTTACAGAGCATGCTAGGCTGGGAAGCAACATTGGACTCCATTTTCAGATTGCAACTCCTGGAGAGCTTCTAAGGTACTACAACTGGTCCATGTTGATAGCTGTGGACCTATGGCTACTCGTTATTGGGTACAAGTATTTCTTACTTTTTGTTGATGATTTCAGTAATAAAATGTGGGTGTATTTCCTTCAAAAAAAATCAGAGGTGTTTGTTTTGTTTTAAAAGTTCAAAGCATTTGTAGAAAAAGAGTTTGTTCAACATATTGTTACTCTTAGAACTGACAATGGGGGAGAATTTTGTTCTTCTACCTTCTCCCATTTATGTGAACACGACATAAAGCACCAATCAACAACATCCTGCACCCCTCAGCAAAATGGTGTCGTTGAGCGGAGAAACCGCATGATCACCAAAATGGCCCGGTCAATGCTTGAACACAAGAATGTTCCAAAGAAATTTTGGGCTGAAGCACTCACCACTACCATTATTTTCTCAACTGCTCTCCTACAGTAGATGTCAAGAAACAAACTCCGTAAGAGGCTTGGTCAGGTCGTAAGCCTAGAATTAGTCATCTCAAAGTTTTTGGCTCCATCGCTTTTGTATGGATCCTTGATGCTAAGCACACCAAGTTGGATGCCAAGAGCCAAAAACTCATGCTAACCGGTTACAGTGATAATCACAAAGCCTGCTGACTAGTTGACATCAAGACAAATCGTCTCATCTTAAGTTGTGATGTGGTTTTTGATGAGGAATGAGAGCCATTTCAGCTCTCTCCTCCGGAATGAGGTCCATTTCAGCTCTCTCCTTCAGTTATGGATTCAAAGGATCAACCTCTCAAGGCTCAAGACTTGGGTGTTCGTCTTCCATTAGGTCCACCTGATGGGAGGGCTTCAGCTGTTACAGTTCTTGCACCCTTACCAATTTCTTCTCCTATAGGATCACCTCGACATGCAGTTGTATCACCCGACTTTCCGCATGATTCATCCGATCTTCTATTTGATGAACCTGATCTTGTTGCACCTCCTGCTTCTGATGTTGGCACTTCTCTCCGGCCTAAATGGTGGGCTATGACAATTGGCGATCTTCATGATGATGAACTCATCGAGGGTAGAACTGCTGGGAAGAAGAGAAAACCTTCCGATTTTGTAAATTTTGCTCTCATGGCCAACATTCATAGTGTGTATGAGCCTCAAACATACACAGAGGCGAAAGGGATACCTGAGTGGGAACAAGCTACGGAAACTGAGCACCATAACCTGCTGAAGAATAACACGGGTTTTGTCAGATCTTCCCCCCGGGAAGAAACCCATTGGATGTAAATGGGTCTATAAGGTTAAATACAAGGTTGATGGTACTTTGGATAAGTACAAGGCTCCTCTTGTTGCCAAAGGCTTCTCTCAATGTGAGGGGATTGATAACAAGGAGACCTTTGCTCCGATAAGAAAGATGAGGACCATCAAATTAGTTCTGGCCATGGCAACTCAGTGTGGCTAGAAGGTCCATCAAATGGATGTCAAGAGTGCCTTCCTGAATGGTGAGTTACAAGAAGAGGTCTACATGACGCAACCTCCTAGATTCAAGGTTGCCAGTAAAGAACACTAGGTAATCAAATTGGTGAAAGCACTCTATCGCCTGAAACAGGCTCCTCGAGCATAGTTCATGAAAATTGATAAGTACCTCATATATCATGGTTCCTAGAGTAGTCATTCAGACTCAAATCTGTATGTCAAGACTATTGGCGGTGATATCATTCTTCTGGTTGTATATGTTGATGATTTGAAAATCATTGGCAGTTCGACATCTTTGATTCAGGGAATCAAACATAATTTATGCCAGTCTTTTGACATGACTGACCTTGGGCTTCTGCACTACTGCCTAGATGTCGAGGTTTGGTAGCAGTTTCATGTCATCTTCATCTCTCAGTCTAAATATGCATGGGCTCTACTAGACAAATTCATAATGTAGGACTGCAAACCTGCGTCTACACCTATGGAGTTTGGTCTAAAGTTGTTAGCCAAATCTGGTTCTCTAGTTGAGAATGAATCCGACTTCAGGCAACTAATGGGACATATCCCGCTTCGTGACAGCTCCTACTTCAAATCATTGGGTTGTAGCGAAGCACATCCTGCGCTATGTCAAGGGCACTTCAGACTTTGGTATCCTTTGTAATGTTCCGAACTCTCCTCCAGGATTGTCTTATTAAAGACAATATAATATATATAATAAATAGTAATTATTTAATATTTTCTTTATAAGTTTAAAAAGCTTATATTAAATAAATACTAAGTCAAAAATTAGTATTTCATAACTCAATTATTATTAGCAAAGATAACGTTTGTTAATAAATCCCGTATTCCGTTGCACCACGGGAACTAGAAGGATGATAATAAATTGTGAATCCGCATCTTGGAAAGGAGGCAGAATGGAAGAAACAATTTGACATACAGTAGCAAATGTATTGGAAGAATCACTCCTTTCGTTAGAAAATAATCTGGCCTAGTGGATTCGAATATGTCCAGAACAAGTTGGCACTCCCCGAGCATTACATTTGTGCAATGTAAGGAAATTCTATCGAGATTGTATTGGTTCGATAGATATGTCATTCAAATAAATAAGTTGGAGCATTTCCCTTTCGGCGAGTTCGATGGTAAGATTGAGCAGTGTTATTGAGACCGACTCCTGATTGTGCGAAGACTAGTGATTATCTACACGTCAGTCCAGTGCAAACGAAGGAAGGGACATATTGAAGCGGTGGTACTCAATGGCTATTTCTTAGCAAAAGACATAAGAGATTACACGTCTGGCAGGCACGAGGAGAGTCAATTGGTCGCATACTCCAAATAGGGAGTAGTTACATGGTAACAAGGTGGAAGAGACAGAATTTGTATCCCGTGAATATTCTGTACACTAATCATTGAGCCATATTTGGTTTTGGAAGTCACTGATCGCATAATCCAATATTTCTTCAAGCTGTAGAAATACGGTAGTGGATTGAACAGAATTGATCGAATCAAGCCTAATAGAATGTCTAGGTTGGTGGCAAGATACAGTTGGGATAAGTAACGACAATAATCCTGTACAGGTGCAATATCTCTCCATCCTTGTATTGATTAAATGAATAAATCCAGTTGCCCGTAGATTAATGAATATTTTTGCATTTTGCATTCTCAGTATAGTTGCAGAAATTGGTAAAGAAATTGCCTGTCAGTAAATTAGTTTGATATTGATTAAGGAATGAAATTTTGAATAATTCAACTGTAAAATTATCTTTTGAACAATAAAGATTATATTCCTTCCACAAATTCCTTGGAATTTTACATCCTCTATGGACGAAACAAAGATCCCAGACTTATCGGTTACATAGATTTGGATTGGGGAGGCTCTGTTGATGATAGAATGTCCACTTCTGGGTATGTCTTCAGTTTGGGCACAGGTGCTGTCACTTGGACCAGCAAGAAGTAGAATGCCGTATCTCTTTCCTCGATAGAAGCGGAATATCAGGGAATAGTCAATGCAACTTGTGAGACAGTTTGGCTTCGAAGGATGCTTTCAGACATCTAGATGTCGTAAACAGGCCCTTCACCCCTCTTTTGCGACAATCAAGGCGTGCTCAAACTCGCCAAAAATCCAGTCTTCCATGAGCGAACCTGTTGTGACGTTTTCACACCATCGCCCCATTGCAAATGGGGACCCCCTCTTTCGCAAGCAGTAGGAGTAGTGGTCTTAGGTAGTCTTAGTTGGCGACAGTTTTCAAGCCCCTTTGGTCCGGCAAGTGAAGTTTAGAGTTGGTTTTGGGCAATTTTGGCCTGCTGAGAAGTCATGTCTGTCTGAAACATGGGCTAGAGTTGTGTTAAATCTTTCCGGAATATGGGATAAAACCAAAGGATTCGTGATGAAACAAGTCTAAACCCTCTGAGAATCCTTGTTCCAGCTTCAATTCGATCTTAGAAAGTCGAAATAGATTGTCGGAGGTAGCTCTGCTGAAGGCGTGCTGAATCCTGAAATTTGGCTAAGTCCTGAAATATTTCAAAAAACCTCAAAATCTAGAATCTGCACCTTAACTCCTATGAAGCTGAAACCTATCTCAAACATCC
>MU226238.1:289007-309242 GCA_018584345.1 Thuja plicata
ACAACGTAAGCCCGCCGACGTGATTACCAGCAAATCACATCATTGTAACTGAGTTAGGATCCACAGTTATAGAGAACCTTGGAGTGTTTCCTCACGTCCTTTGTGAGTATATGCTTTTCAAGAGAGGATTGAGTGTTTGATACCCTGTATCAAGCGTTTAGTCCTATATGTTATGTAGTGGTACAAAACTCACATCAATAGAACCAAACATATTGAGCTTCATTGTTACTTCATTTGCCAGCTAGTTGAAGATGGATTCGTGGATTTGCAGTATATTCCTATAGCAGACCAAACTACAGATATTCTCACTAAGTCCCTACTTCCAGAGAAGTTTGTCAAATTCAGGGGCCAGCTTGGTGTAGTTGATAGATTGACCATCAAGGGAGGGTATTAGAATAATATCGTCTTATTTAGATTATTTCTATTTTAATGGTCACTTCTAGATCTTTGGTGAATAATAGCTAGTTTATATTCTTTGTATGTTTCTTTTTAGAAACCTCTGTTTTGTAAATCTATAAGAACTTTTCCGTTCTTTATTCATAATACAATTCATTTTTACCAATTACTTTGTAATAAAAAAACAAGCTGAAAATGTTAGGATTGGACAATATTGAGAGGGGGGGTGAATCAGTATTATAATAGTTAATTAAATTCTTCAACCACTTGAACATTAACCATACAATTGCAGTAAAGGAAAGAACATAAACAAATAACACAGAACTCATAACACACTGATTTGTTTACGAGGAAACCCTGGCCAAGGGAAAACCCCGGTGGGGATGATACCCACAAGCATGTACTAAAGTATAATGTCCTTGTAAGGAGACCTAGCCCTGTTAGGAGCTGAATATTACATAGTACATTTCTCTGTTAGAGGAATAACAACCCTGTTAAAGGTTCACAACACCCTGTTAGGGGCCAATGAGCATACAACTCTTACAATGTAATTCTGTTACAAAAGGTTCTCAGTCATGAACAAAACAAGCATCACAAATGCTTTTATAGTTCCTTTATAGCTCTGCCATTCTCTGCTCTGCCATTCGCATGTCTGCTTTGCATATACTTCACTTCCTTTTTCGCACTATACACATACATTAATCTTTACCAAAAAGATCTTACATATATATCTTTTAACTTTACAAAGTCGGCTCTCAGATAAATATTACAAACAGTACTAAGTCGGCCTTCAATACAAAAGACATTTAATATAGTAAATATCAAATGCATAGTCGGCGCTCTTGCATAGTCAAAGTATAGACTATCAATAACAAAAATACAACTTCGATTTCCTGGAGTCCAAGTCATACTCCCTTATTCTTCGTTGCTGTCCAATTGCTCTGTGTCGCTGTTCTATGCTGTCTGTCAGTCTTCAAATCCTTATAACTTACCATAAACTTAACCAAATCCAAATCGATCTTAGGTGTATGTCAGACATACTCATACTGTCTTCCACTAAGCTCGCATGCCTTAATTCATCGATCTCTGTCTTCGATATCCAAAACAATACTGTACCTCTGTTTCTGTACTTAGTCGATTTTGGACATACCAAAACTTATCTTCAAAACAATCAATCGTAAACCTAGATGTGTTGCCATAAATGACAACCACAAAGTGAATCACATTACCCAAATTGATCACTTGCCAACAGAAAATCCATCCAGTCCAAGGGCTTTATCCCTCCTAGTGCAAAAGGTGCCTTTTTTACCTCATTCATTGTGACTGGTTCCATAAGCATTTTGTTTTGATCATCAGAAACACATCTTGGAATAATGTTCCACAAGTCTTCATCATCCTTCACCTGTTGATTATCATTAATACAACCTTTAAAGAATATGATTGCCTCATTATTAATAACCTCTTTTTCCCTTAATATCGGCAATAGAAAATCTTATTGATCATTCTCCTTGCCTTAGCTGAATTATGAAAAAAAATTGTATTAGGATCCCCCTCCATGAACCACGTTTCTCTAGATTTTTGACGCCAAAAGATTTCCTCCCTTCACAACACTTCTGCATACTCCTGATTTAAAGCTTTTTCCTGCAAATCGTCTTGTTCCATCATCCCATCCTGAATAATTTTGGAGTGAAGACTCCTCAAGGCCTCTTCCAACTTCAACTCTTCCACAAAAATATTCTTAAAAGATTCTTGATTCCATCACTTCAAACTTTCCTTAAGAAACTATAGTTTTTTGAAGAAAATAAAGGCCTTATTACCATTTCTCACTGGGGCTGCCTAATACCAACTGCTTAAAAGTTCCTTAAAACCTTCAGCCCTTAACCCACATTTTTTCAAATTTAAAAGGGCATCTAACAGGCACCTCATTAGCTTGAAAACACATTCTAATTGGGTAGTGATCAGAACCAGTGAAAGGAAGTATTTCAGCTTCATATGTCCAATGAGCCTTAGCCCAATCCCCATCCAGAAAGAAGCAATCAAGTTTCTCTGCTATGTTTAAAAATCCACTTCTCTTGTTTGTCGATGTAA
Source organism: Thuja plicata (assembly GCA_018584345.1). Classification (NCBI taxonomy): domain Eukaryota; kingdom Viridiplantae; phylum Streptophyta; class Pinopsida; order Cupressales; family Cupressaceae; genus Thuja; species Thuja plicata. The sequence goes on from MU226238.1 coordinate 291,492, forward strand.
AATCCCCTCATCTGAAATTTACTTCAAACAACCCACTATCATTCGCAAAATCACTAAAATCTTTTTGTGCCCGATTTCCCCACCCTAACCCTCCTTTTTTATCCCCAGGGTGGAGAATAGCATTAAAACCCCCCACCCACTAAGCACAGAGACCCATCCCGTGAGCTAAGGAACCTTGAGATCTCTTGCAATAGAGCCCTCTTACCTTGCACACTGTTTGGGCCATGAACATTTATCACTAAAATAAAAAATTTAGGGTTTTAGAGAAAACCTTGATCTCCTGCCAATGGCTTCCCTGTTGAACCTCACTAAAAACTTTTGAATCATCACTCAAAACACCTAACCCACCTGACGCTCCAATAGCCTCAACCATGGTACACCTCCACTGCCTTAGACTGTTAGAAAAAGAGACAAAATCTTGAGCTTTAAGCTTGGGTTCTTGCATTAAAAGAAAATCTGGGCACATTTGGTCAAGGCATCTCTCTTGATCAAATGCAATTTGTCAAGCGCATTGCAGCCTCTAACATTCCACGAAAGGACCTTCATTCTTCCTGGGAAAAGGCCGATCTTAGTTTTCTCTGACTTGTAGCACAACGAACCATTTCTAGCAATTCTTTTGCGGTTCTCGCTCCCCTCCTTTCTTTGATCATCACTTTTGATGATTTAGCTATAGAAAACCCTAGACTTCTTTTATTTTTAATGCCCAAAGAAGCACTCAATCCTATGTCATCCAGATTGGAGTCCCCATCCTCATACGAGGAACTGTCATCTTCAACACTAAAATGATTTTCTCCCTCACCAACTTCTCCAAAAGTTCTTTTTCAGATTTTGAATTGGAGAAATTTGGATATCTTTGCAAATGACCTCATCTTCTACTGGCGAACATTCCTTGCCAATCTCTCTTTGTGAGTCAATGCATTCATGCCCTTCTACTCCAAAGTTCTCTACATTCCCCACATCATACCCCTAACAAGGGCACCTCCGAATCCATACCAGGCTTTACCGCATGATCATCTAAATTCTCCACTAGGGTTCCCCCCAGGTTGAGCTCACTCCCATATCCGGATCCATTACTCTTCTTTGAGCTCAACACCATCCCTTCCATCTCCTGCGCCTCTGCCATAGGATGCACATTTGCACTACTTCCATTCTCAAATAAAATGTCTCTTTTTTTTGCAGATCATCTTCATCTCGAAGACCCCGTTCTCCTATGAAGCAGTCTTCATTCTTGTTTTGTTTGTTTAAAAGGGTTTCCCATGAAACCCATAAGTCCTCCCTCAATGTAATCTCACTTAAATTGATCAGTAAATTTGTCAATGTGTTTTGAGCCAGTCCTTTACTTTTATCATCCTTCAAGCAATCATTTATTGGATTGCCAACCTCCTTGCTCTTGGAACATATTTCCACCATATTTTCTACTTCTATCGCCTGCCGCCATATGCCTTCCCTTGTTTTTAATTCTGCTGTTTCCGGGAGGGTATGAATCGCCTGGCATAGGATGCAAATACGAGCATACATACTGAACTCCTTTTTTTCCAGCGCTTCATCAATTTTTACAAAAACCCTTAGTTTATTGCCTATACTCTTCAGTGTTTCTAAATCGTAGTACTCATGGGGGAGGTTATACAGCCTAATCCATATCGGAACCTCCTCTATATTCTCCTTTTTTGGATCAAAATTTGGTGTCCAGTCTTTAATGTAAAATCCCTTTCCCCCCATAAGGAAAGGACTACTGTTAAATACCCATTCCTTGTCTTTTGCAGTAGGGCATATTACCAAATAGAAACCATTTGGAAGAGTCTTCAACATACAATCTTTCCCCCAGTGTTCATCACACCAGCTTTGCACTCTTGTTAAAGCAGGCCACTCCCCACTCCATTTCATGAAAAAAGCTTCCCTAAAAAAACGCTCTGAGTCTACCCACTCCTTGTAGTCTGCTAACATGGAAGTTACTCGTTGTTGTGACTTACTGTATTTGCTTGCAGAGTGGTTCCCTGGTTTTTTGGGCACCAAAATTTCTTTTCAATCTTCTTGAAGTCTACCGGGCTGCCAGTTCGCACTGAAGCAAATCCGCATTTGTTTCTTGGGTTAGAATTTTTTTCCCCTGGCCATCACTCTCAGAGTCAAAACTGTGTCTCCTAGGGTTTGCCAGAGCCTTCCATGCTTGGGTTGGTGGTCGCCATGCCTTGTTTTGATAGCCCAAGTCATTGCTCCTTCTGTAAGGCCATCTTGCCTGCAAAACTCCATATCCACGAAGCCCTAGCTCCCTGTGAAACCCTTGGTCTCTTCAGCTCTCTGCCATTATTTATTTGTATGGAAAAATGATTTATTATTGAGTCAGATGATATTATTACAATGTCTTGGCAAACATTAGCTGCAAAATAATATGCAAGAAGGAAAGCAAATTGAATCACTGCAGGGGAGTGTGATTCCTTTCTTCACTGCATGGAGTTTCTGGTTTGAAAGTATTAGAGAAATACTCCTCCAAAGGGAAACAAAAGACGGAATATCTGCACTTTGTTGTGAGTTTTCAGATTGGTTGCAGCTGTTTGCATAAAGTGGATCTGCATCTTTTGTTTCAGATCTACAGTTGCGTCAGCTTTGATCTGCCTGTTTTTTATTGTATTTGTGTTGTTTTCAGACATTTAGGATGTGTGAAGATTTCTTGCTGCCAGAGTGCATGTGATAGTGGTGTGGTACATGTGGAAAAGATTTGAAACCAGCAGCATGTTTGCCTATGTGGGAGACATCATATAAATCCAAGTTTTTGAGGGTCCATGACAAATTTGTGTGGCATGTGATGGGAGCTTGAGGGCATTTGGTGCAGAGGTGTTCTTGGAAGGCCAGCTGCTCAACTTTAAAAAATTAAAAAGATTTTGCATAGAGCGTGCTGGTTGTTTGAGGTTTAGGCCATTGTGAAGTTGTATTTGCAGAGTTTTTGCTGTGGGAACTACACATTTGTGTGTGGAAGCAGGGGATTTTTTTAATTTTGTTTTGCAAGTCAAGTGTTTGGTTGCATTCGAAGTTGCAAAGGCTCAGGTGGTGATGTTGCTGATTTGCAGGCAGCTAGCAAGGTTTGAGGTGAAGGGCTGCATATGGGTGCAAGGGACAGGAGGATTTTGCTATGGAGAGCTGATGTTTTGCAGAGATCTCTGCATAATCCATTCTAAAGTTTGTTCGGGATGCTTGGGTCGGCTGAGGAAGGTGTTGCAAAGAAGCTTGGCCATAAACCGTAGTAATAGAAAATCCAAAGCTTAGTACATTACAATATTTCAACAAATGTTTAATGAAAACCACCTCGCCTCATGAAATCTTTTCTTGTTTTTTATTAAATCATTATTTATTCCTTTTGAAGTGAGCCCCCCCTTTCTTTAGCTAGTGATTATATGATGCAAAACTGCTCGCACAAGGTGCTGGAGATTCGGCCCCTGCCTGCATGGCACTAGCATTATTTTTAAGCCTATGGATCATCTGGACAGCCCCAACAGCTTATTTTTCTTTCCAAGGATCTATTTGGAGACCAAACTTCCAAAGGTCATAATTTGTGCAAAGTCCTTTACTTACAATATTTGTGAAACTTCATATTTTTCCAAATTCTTCACGGTGGTCTGAACAGAAATCAAGTTTCAGTTGCTTCAGTTGTAGATTTCCAGCTATTTTTGCTGAGGTGCATTTTGGCATTTAATAGTGTCCATTTCTGCCAAGTTTGTCTATTCAGTTTTTTGCAGTTATCTGGTTTGTTTTAGCAAGTGGATATTCTTGCTAATGTGAAACAACAAATCAAACACAATTTTTGCCACTGCATTCTCTCTCTCTCTCTGAATCATAGTGTTAAGAGGAGAAATGAAGCCCTCCAGTTCTCATGACCCTTTATGGTATATATCACTTGATTTGACATGATGACAGATGACTAAGGTGTTGATGCTTGGCTGCATCATCAAACAACTTACAGGGACAAGTTATAGTTAAGCACCAGAAGAACCGTCTCCTTAATGGGCACGACTTTTTGGGAATTGAAGGATTTAAATAAGTGTATAGAGTCATAGACAATCTATAGTCACAGAGAAACAATGTTTTCTCATCGAGTGCATAATTTTTACTACAAACCAAAGATCTTTTCGCTGCACTTACAGTAGAAGGTATCCTCAAATCTCTGGTTTAACAAATCAGAATGCTCAACATTGATAAACAGCTGAACAGAATGGACGTCTGCTAACTCTTGTTCATTATTGAGTTAAATGGCCTTGATGACTAATTCCTATTATGCTCACTTCAGTGTTATTTTTTTATAACAAATTATGGGTTTACCTTGATGATATTCTAGTACTCTGTACTGGAAACATTTCACTAGTTGATGATAACAACAGACTCCCATGCTGCTGCAAACCGTCATTACTAGTATTATTTGTGAATTTTCTAGGCAGCTCTTGCCTAGATATTATGTTGTAATTTCTTGATTATTAGGGCCTTCAGACAAAATGGACAAATGTCAATTCTTCTGCGTCCCGTTGAGATACTATGGCCCTGAATACTAATTCTTATTATGCTCATTTAAGTGCTAGTATTTTATTCTTAAATAAGGGTTTTACCCTTGCTGACATTCTAATACTTTGTACTTGATTTCATTCTGCCGCAAACACTAATGACCATTATTGTGTGCAAATCCTCTAGGTAGTTCTTGCCTAAATTCTATGTTGTAATTTCATGATTATTAGGGCTTTTAGGCAAACCCTTTCTTATTAGACTTCTCTCATATTTACATTGTTTCTTTTTCTTTACTTATTCATTAAGGATGTTTTTAGACTCTTATTTTTGTTTGGCATAGTTGGTTGTAATGATACTGAAAGTGTGAGGAATAAACCTGGCAAATGTCCCCAACAATATGAATCAAAGAGGATTGCTAAAAAATTAGAAAACAATTGCCGATCTTGTAAAGCATTAGAATCCTTAAAGATGAAAGGAGTTTCATATATGTCTTTATACTTGCATTTTTTAGGAAAGTTTGCACTTAAGAATTGATTAATAATTTAACTGTAAAGTAGTATGGCTTGAGCAAAATATCACGATTTTGATCAAAAGTAAAACATCACAATTAATTGTTGATTGTGGTAATTGAAATTTTGACATATCCAAAGAAATGAAAGTGGATAAAGAAGTGAGTTGTAAGAAGGCTGTAGAACTAAAAATTGGTTTGAAAGGAACATTTAACCAGCCAGCTTGAATGGTTGAGCCCCTCCTGAACAGAAAACTAGTGCCCGACTTGGAATGTAAGAAACAAAGATGCAGATTCTAAACTCTTTACTGTTGGAAATAAGCTATCATAGTATGTGTCTTGGTAATAGATGACTTTACAGTTGGCCTATATTACCTGCAGTGTGATTGGAGTCATGGAAGCCTACATATTTTGTTATTGAAGGATTGCCAACATTACTAAAAACCTGTTTGTAAAACTATACTAGGAAGTGATTCTCTCTAGTGTAAACCAGCAAATCTCCAATGTAGATCTCAAGGATCTCTGGATGGTTTGGGATCTTGAATGAGTCATTGACACCACAATAACTGGTTAGATATTGCTCATTTGCATCTCTGGCTGATCTTGTGAGGATGAGCAAATTCCATTTCCAATTCCAGTATTGTATGAGAGAAGGAACCTCATAGAGAAGCATTTTAATTTGTTTGGGAGATTTATATGCAAAAAGAATTTGTGCTACAAAAAATTTCAAATGATAAAAATTGCATGTGCATCAAATGTTTGAAAGCTCTTATTTTTCATGTGATTCTGAGCTATGTGTGAATTTCTGCAAACAAATTTTTGACAGCAGAGACATTGATAAACTTAACCAGTAAATGAATCTTTATTTATATTTGCAAGGAACTATCTGTTTTTTCTTTGCATTAGTTAAATTGTAACCGGCTTGTGTATATGTAAAATCAAATACAGATTCATGTAAAATAAGTACTTACATCATAGAAAAATTAAAAAAGTAAATGCTAATAGTAAGGAGACAATAATTTTGTCTGCTCATTAGATTAGATTGCTGTTTAGTCTTTAAAATTGAGAAAAATATATGTTTGAAATTTAAAATAGTATTTTTATTTCATGCTGCTCCATTTCCATCCACGGTTTCTCAAATTGAAGTTGCAAGAAAGTTGATGTGTCAGATCATTTTCGGAGGTGCTTGTCCTGTTGTGTTTTATATTGGATGTGTTTGAACATGCAGAAAAGCACCACAGTGCATTAGATCGATGATGATTTTTTAGGTGGTGTACAATGTCTCACTATCTCTGAATTGTGTAGGTATTTGTGGATTATATGAACGGAAATTGAAGGAACTGAACCCTTCTATACAGAACATTACATATGATATTGAAGATATCTACAGCTTCATCGATGGTCTAGCAGATCTGAGTGCACTTGTGTATGTTATATCATATTTCAGAGTTACATGGTTGAAACTTCCATATGTTGCATATTCTTGAATTTAATATGGTTCTTATACATGAAAAACTATTGGCTTTATAGGTTGGATCACTCACTACATGCTTATCTGCCAAATGATCGAAAGTGGATAAAACAGCAGCTTTTGAAGCACTTGAAGAAACTTGCTGTTAGTGATTGGAATAGCAATAGAGTCAACGACTGGAATAAGTGGTAAATGGAATATGTACAAAGATAAGGTTCCATATGACTAAAAGAGTTGAGTTAGCATCTAGTTAATTGTTACCTGTTGGGGGGTGTCATGAAATTCATTTACTCTAGAGTTTCACATCCTTCGACTCTAGTTTTATTTTGGCAGTGTTCCCAGCTGTATATTGATTTTGCTAGGTATTCTTTGGTATTAAATCGCAGGCTCTTTATTTAGCTGTTTTTGCTTGACGTGATATCTAGTATGCTTTTCTGTACGTAAATTAACAATTAGTTGTTTTAGCTGAACCAGATCCTTAATGTGATGGAACATTGAAAGTATATATTCAAACATTTTTGAATTGCCAACAAAATCATGAGTAAATAAAAAAGGAGGCTCCCCAAAATTTGTTAACATTACTCTTTTATAATGCTGGAGTTAAAGGGTTCAAGAAACTGTGAAAAAAATGGTTATGGTTTGTGTCTATGTACCCATTCACATTATCTTTCTCAATTTAATGGTACAAAAACATTGATCTGAAATGCATTGGGAATGGGATTTTTTCTTTTTCTTTTTCTTTTTCTTTATAAGAGAGGTAATAGAGCAAAAGCCTTCTGAGGCCGATTTTAATGAATTGCCATGAGTAGTATTTTTGGTCTTAGTGACTTTGATAGTTGTCAGCTTCTAAAACACAACAAAATTGTCCTATATTGTTCCTTTCATCTAATGAAATATACGTAACACGTGCATTAACTCGTAAAAAAGATATGAAACTTTTGAGTATGAGCTATAAAAAATAAAACTTTGGTTTCTTGATTAAAAGCTGTGTCATTTAACATTAGGTTAAATTCATTCACCACCTTTTTACACGGTTGGGAAAGTACTGACTTTTTAATTTTTTTTTTTTGTGTATGAGCTTGATAGATTTTGTTACAGTTGGTTCACTTACATCGCGATTAATATTGTTTTGTGTTTGAGCATAAATGTGGTCATGGGATTTTGTTCGTTCAGGAACAAATTTGTAATAAAGGTGCTAGAGTCCAATTCTCCATGCTGGGATTATGTTTATCGGTCATTGATAGGGAATGGACAACAAAAAAAACACACATTTGACGGTCAAATGATCATCAACGGGGATGAACTTAAATTTGATAGCCAAATGAACGTCAACAACACCCAATCCCTCTATGCTAGTGACTAGCCGCTAGCCCCTAGTGGGCATAATTGGGCAGTTTTCTTCTATAGGCCATAAATTTTGATTTGAGTATCAATTTTTAACAAACAAGATGTTGTCATGAGACCAATTTTAAGAAAATTTTGATTTCAGTATCAATTTTTAACAAACAAGATGTTGTCATCATACCAATTTTAAGAAAATTTTAATGGTGTAGATGTCATTATAGGATTGTACTGCTAGTGAGTATTTAAAAAAAAAAGTTAGATCTCCCTTTAGGACCTTTGTGTTCATCGCTTTTTGCGATTCTTGTGACATTGGAAAGGTATTGATGAGCTATATCATTGTGTCCATGTAATTTTTCTAGATTCAACTTCAGATAAAAGTTATCTAGGTTTCTGCAAATATTGCATTGTGACCAATTACTTGGACATCCTAACTCCTAAAGAACTTTTATATTTATGTGAAGGCTTAATTTGTAGTATTCATCATATTTGGGGTTTTTACGCTCTATTGAGGGTTTCAATCTTTGTAAATTTGGAGATGTGTCTTGTTCATTTTAGGGTTTTCATTTCATTCTTCTCTAATCATCTTGAAAAGGGGAATCTATAAATAATGGAGGGATGCCATTATTACTTTGATACATGTAATTCTACAATGGCAATAAGCTTTCTTATTTGTGAAAGAAAAATAAACAGTAAGTTTGATGCAAACACATCCCCTTTGAAGTTTTGAAAGCATTTAAAGCCAAAAGTGTAGAAGAAAAGCATTGTTTTTAAAAATGGTTAATTTTTTTTTTCAGTTTTATTATTTGCTAATTGTTTGGGAGGCATTTTATTTTATTTTTTTGGGATTTGTTATGCACGTTATCTTTATCTTGATTTTTTAAGAAAAAGAGCAAATGACTATGCTAGATAAAGATTACTTTCCCTACTTAAATTTTGTTTTTAAAATTTGATATCTATTGGCGTATTTTATGTCGATTTTAAAATATAGGTATGTATGCTAGTAAAACTTGTTTGTTGGCTTCATTTGTTGCCACATTTATATGGTCTTGTTCCCACTCTAGGTACACTTGATAAGAAATTTGCTTTGAATTGCAAAAAGCATAATGTCCTAGGAGTTATTGCTATGTTTGTTTATTTTAACATCTTGAATTCTATTTTTCTCTTCGAGTGTTCTCAAGCGCTTTTGACTAAAGTTTGAGAGATATATGGATATCTCAATACTCAACCATTCTTAGATGATCCTATTTTAGATTGTCTTGTGATTCTTAATTTTTTTGAAGGGATACCATATGACTATGATACTATTCAAGAGTTTGATTCCTTGGAGTGCTTTAGGCCCTTAGATGAGGATGATGAAGTTTCTTCAAATGCTCCTCCTTTATAGACAATTGTTGATCCTTCATATTTAGTGTTTCCTTGTGTAAATTCATTGATTGAGGCTCCAATCATTCCTATTTGGCAAGACCATCCATCCTCTGTTGCTTCATCAAAGTTCAATGTTTCTTCTTTGAGAGATTCTAGTGATTTTTAGCTATAGGTAAATCATAGTCATTTAGATCTATCTCTATGGGATGATTACTTGACAGGTACTTAACACTTTTTTGTGGAGCCTTAGATTTCATATTTGGAGGAAACATTTGAGGGGTTCTCTCTCCTCTTTTATGAAAAACATTGAACTATTGTTGTCAAACCATCATTGTCTTTGGAGATGTTTCTTAATAGTTCTAGTTTGTCATCTTCTTTGATTAGGCATGTACTTGATTTGTTTATGACACCATCATCATACATCTTCATGCTTCTTCCTATAAATTTGTATCCAAAATGGAAATAATTCCTACATAAATACATGGTTTTGTTTTTTCCCAAAGACAAGTTTTATACATTGGATCATGTTTTGTCCTCAAGTATTTATCATTTTTGTAGGAGATTATATGTTGTGGGTGGGTTGCATAGTCTCTCTTTACCTCTTATGAGCGGGCTATCAGTTCTATATTTGTGATGGACTTCGTTATGATGAGCCCTACATAGATCACTTCTTATATCTCATGTATATGATCTTGTTTTCTTGCATTCTTTTTTTTGGGGAGGTGTTTTTTCCCATGTAGTTTTTCTCCTCTACTCCATTTGTGAGAGATCATTTATAAATGGGTACCTAACATGGCCTCATAGACAAGATCCATCCTTACATTTGTTGTATCATTTACATTGGTATGTTCCTCCCTAAGTTGCACTTGGGGGAGGCAGGGGGGCAAAGGGGGCTGAGGAGTTGGTGTGAATAACATATTTTACCAAACTAGTTCACTAGCAGGTCTTATTCACATGTTAAATTTACTTAGGTCGCATGGATCATTCTTGAAATATTAGTTGTCTTGACGAGATCTTATCTTATCTTATGCCATTTACTTCTTGTGTCATAGGTCTTTTAATCTTTGTTATGTATGTTGTCTTGTGTTTTAGGATTAAGACACATATCACGATCTTGTCCAATCGTAGCTCTCATCCTTTCCTATATTAGAAGATCATTATTTGATCAAAGGTGTAGATTATAGGGGTATGTACTTCCATTTTATCTATTAATGATTGTACATTCTTAGCTTTCTTAATCATAATAGGCTATTTTCTTGCTCTACTCTCTTAGGGCCCGTTTGTTTCCTGGAATATGACAGGAATTGGCATTATCTAATTCTGGATAATGCCAAATTCCATGTTCGGGTCCTTGGAAAAAAATGGAATTGGAATTCCGAAATTCTCATTTTGCCCCCAAAATGGGAATATCATCTTCCACCTAAATAGGTGGAATTGGAATTTCAAATTCCAATTCCAATTTTTACAAAAGCAAATTTAATATTTCGTGGGATCCATGACTATAAGATGTATATTATATTGCTATAAGGATGTATATATACATGTGTGTATATACACATAAGTGTATATATGCATGTGTGTATATACACATAAGTGTATATATGCATGTGTGTATATATACATGTGTATATATACATACACATATATGTGTATATATACATACATACATACATGTATGTGTGTATATATACACAAATGTGTGTATGTGTGTATATGTGTATACATGGATACACACTTGTATGTGTATATGTGTGTATATATACACGTGTGTATATATATACATAAATGTGTCTGTGTATACACACGTGTGTATGTGTGTATATATATATACACTTGTGTATATGTGTATACATGGATACACACTTGTATGTGTATACACACACACATGTATGTGTGTATAAACACGTGTGTATGTGTGTATATGTACACAAATGTGTGTATACACGTGTGTATGTGTGTGTATACACACGTGTGTATGTGTATAAATGTGTGTATATACACACATGTATACACATATACACATGTATATATACACATGTATGTATGTATATATACACATGTGTGCATGTGTGTATATATACACACCATATTTAAAGAAATTAAAAAATAAAGAATTAAAATTCTTTATGCATCTTCTCATTCAGCTTCCAGGTGAACCAAACGGGTCAGTCCATATTCCGGATTTCATTTTGAGGATAAGCATCTTCTTGAATATGCAACATCTTCCTGATTTGACCATATCCAGGATATGGTATTCCAGTACCCAAACAGGTTATGGAAGGCTATTATTTTGTTTTGCAAGTGATCTTGGGGCGATTGAGCTAATCTTCAACTCCTACATACATGTCATGATTTTATTTTAAATGTGAATAAAATTTAGAAAAATATTATTATTCATAAGTGAAAATAGTAGGGAAGAGGCTCTTTTCACATACATAATCCAAACAATCTCCTTCCTATCATAAACAACTTCCAAGACTAGAAAATCTATTTCCAAACAAATTTTGTTCTATTTTAAGGAGATGGTTTTGATAGAGAGGGTGTTTTTTTCTAAATGGGATTCAAAGTACAAAACCCCCCTTTTTCCTTTTTATGCTTATTCTCATTTTCCCCTATTTTCTATTCTCTTTTCCATTTTACCTTTTTTTTTTTTTAACATTAAAGTTGAATTGTTTAATTTTCTTTCACAAAAACAACCTTTTAGACATTATTCTAAAATGCTTAAACTATATTGAAGGATCTAGAGAATGAGCAATTTCATTTATTTTTTCAAGAAAGTAAATTAATTTTCATTTTCAATTAAATAAAAATTTAGTATTCGAAGTCGAATTTTCTCAATTGATAATACGATTTCAATTTAAATATTGAATAGGTTGCAAACCTCTTAATCAAGCCTTTGCTTGAGACTATGTTTGTTCAATCTAGGAAAATTTTGGGAGTGAATGAAGGTTTCATCAAGGGGAACTCATTGATCAATTTATCCTTCCCTTCATTGAACCAATTCTTAAGGGGTGATGCTAGTGGATTAAATTCAATACAATGGTTATCACACAAGTTTTCACTCTACTAAGCTCTCAACTCAACAACCTTGTGACACATAGGAGCACTCCTAGGCCTGTGTGTTACCTAAAAGTTGGAGTCAACCTCCAGAGTAGGCTGGTTCCTTTTGGTACTCTCCTAAACTACTACTTGCTGGGAAAAAGGAAGATAAATTCGTTGAATGAAGCCTATGACTACTACAGGGTGATGCACCAATAGATTGTTCAAGACCTATACTATTTCTTGTTTTGAGCACACAATATAATCAATAACAAGAACCATGGCATTCCAAACATTTCATATGGCTTTGCAACAACATTTCATAACTAGGTTCATTATGTTAAGAAAATCATTCAGAAGGAAATAGAAATGCTAACACAACTTAAACTTTCTGTTTAGCACAACACGAGTTCTGACCTGCAAGAGTAAAGATTTATGGATAGAGGCAAGAAAAATATGATAGAAATCAAAGGGAGGATAATTTCACCATAATATTACATTAATTATCTTGCATTTCAAACAATAAATAGCAACGAGAATAGGTAAAATAGCTTCTTTTATTGATCAAAAATGCTTTCTAACAACTGCATACAAGTCTCTTTCAAGTATAAGTACCGCTTCTCCTATTTTATATCTCCTATTCTATTATGTTATATCTTAGAATATGGTCTTGGTTTCTCCTTTATACAAAATGAGGAGAAGTGACAAGCTTTAGACCATTTACAATGGCATCCTTTCATAACTAACAACATAGATTATACAAAAACATAATAAATTGAAATACTAGAGAGATAACTAAAAGTTTTTTGAAAAAATTATGCTTAAAATAAGGAAAGAATAATCCCAGGATTGGATCCATCATGTGATCTTTTAATCAATTTTCTCTTCTCCTTCGAGTACCTATTTCTTCTTCTGGGAAGACATCTTCACGGGCCTCAAATATTATTCTACCCATTTTGAGATATGTACATGACTAGGCCATCGATAATGGAGAACATCTGGCATATTAAGAAAATGGTCCTTCCATCTTTTGCTTGTGATTGCTCCAATTTCGACCATAAACTTTGAAAATCTATTCTCCAATGTAATAACCCTATTGAGGAACATGTTTAGAATTTGAACACTGAATTCCTTGTCTTATTTCAAATGGGAAATGATCCGTGGAACCATGTCTTTATACTCAATTTTTCATTCTTCCAAAATTTTCACACGACCCTGTTTATCAATGAATTCAGGGATTGTCCAATGCTTAATAGTATGATAGGAAGATAATTTTTCTTTTATTCTTCCTTCTTCCTGTTCAATGTAATTTATTTCCTTTATAATAGTATCAATTATCTCCTCTATTTCTTTAATTTCACTGGGTGCATCTGCATCCCTTTGTGTAACTTCACAAAGCCTAATCAAATCATAATGCGATGGCTTACATCTCTTGGAGAGCTCTTCCAATTGTGGTTTATGCTTTCCAAATGTTGATAACATGTTTGATAAAGTATGGTATCCATCATATAATTCATCTCATTTACTAATCTCCAAATCAACCCTATATGCTAGTACTTTCTCTAAAGTATTCAACACATGCTTAGGGATTCCTTGTAAACACATTTCACTAGTATTTCTTAATTGGTGATTTTCCTCTGCATACTTATCCATTTTTTATTTTGAGACTTCATCATTCTTTACATCAAATGGTACAAAAGAGGCATCCTTATGTAATACTAGAGCCTTTCTATGGTTGCGACTCTTTAACCCTTGCAATTCTTTCTTCAAAGCAACATTACCAAGGTATAATTCATTTATGACCTTGTTCATCTTTGTTTCCCTTTTCTGTGCTTGTTCTATTTGTTCTAGCATGTGTTTGACCTGGTCTTTATTAAACATTGCTCTATGCATTAACTCTGTAGCTGATACTAAAGGAGAAGTATTATCCATTGTTTGCACCACTATCATTCCATCATTCCCTTTGATAATATTGATTAATTTGGGCTTATGAGAGCCCTTAAAACTCACCCATGTGGCTAAAACCTTAGTTTTGGGGTTGTACCCTGACCCAATTATCTATTTATCAGTATCAAATTCAACAACAAAAGTAGGGTCCTCTTGTTTTCTGACTTGGTAAAGAAAGAGCAAATGTTTGAGGGCTAATGCTGAAACAATGAGAACATTACTTTCATGTACCATTTCTCTGGATTATTCCAAAGTACAATTCACCTCATCAAGATTCAATTCCTTGAGTGTTTGCTAATAACCTCCCCATGTCTAGACTCTTCAACCCCCATCAAATTTAATTTCTTTTTCTCCTTGAAGTCTTTCATATTAATTTGGATCAAGAAGTCCTTGAATTCTTGTGTTTTAATAAATTCTTCATCTTTAATAAATCTGGCCAATATGGTCTCCCTTTCATCCATAAAGTCAATAGATTCCTCCTCTTTAGGGAGTTGAGCCTTGTAGCCATGGACTTCTTCTTGAAATACTGATGGGGAGCCAGGTTTATCAACCTCTTAATTTCTTTTAAGTTCCTTGAGTTCTCTAGTAGCTTCTTCAGTATCCCCTTCCCCTTTTGAGTTCATAAAGTGCAATAGGTATCGTTTCATCTTGTTTTTTCTTCTTAGGAGGGGAGAATTTGATGCATTTTTTGAATCCAAATAATGGATAGTTAATTTTCTATTCCTTTTAGGAGGATCATACTTGGCCTCTTGTGACACATTGCTTGTAGCTTTCCCATATAAATTTTCAAAACCCCTTAAGCACAACTCTATCCTCATGATTTCATGGGTCTGATCTTGATGAAACCTTGGTTGCTCCTTTTTCAGTCTATCTTCCTCCAATTTCTTCAATAGATTCCATTTCTTCCATCTCTGCATAACATCTTGAGGAGTTATGCAATTACAGACAATATCTTCCATCATGTCAATTTGATGTTTAATTTTTTTTATAAAGGAATTAATATATCCTTAAGGGTCATAGACCCTCTCACTTCCATCCTTCAAACAATATGCTTTCTTTAAACAATCTTGTACTTGTTCAAGAGAACTAGAACCAATAGATAATTCAACATACTTGACTACATGGGCTAGAAAGGTCCCCTTCTTCCTTGGCCCATTCACTTCTTTTTCAAACCACATCATCTTTCAAATAAAATCTAAAAAGCCAACCCTCTCTAATTCAAAAATTGGTAATCTTTGGGGGCCCTGCTTGCATCCATACACCCTAATGAAAGTGTGATCATTTTTAAATATGCAATCAACAAAATTGTGTGTATGACCCTTTTCGAGATTGTATTCCAAGGGTCTGATAACTGACCTTATCTTAGCTGGAAGCCTCTCAACCTAAACTCCAAATGCTCTGAATATCCACACAAAAAAGCATCATGAAATGCTTTGTACTCATAGTCTCTACTATTCTTATACCATATTATACACAATAATTGTACTGGGAGTCTCTTTCCCTGACCACCAAAATTAGTTAACCTCATCATGTGTAAACACATTACTGTTTTGGAAAAGTATTAAATGACACAGTAGAGAATAATTCTTAAAAGTCCTACTAGTACTCCAGTAAACCATCTGATTGTGCAGAATTGTCTCAAGCTCACTAGCTATATCAAATCCTAGGTTGATGTTAGGGTTTTGGATTCTCATGGACATATACATAAGTCCACTGCCATTCTAATTTTGTGATTATCACCATAAAATTAACACCAACCATGATACATTTTCTGAAATAAATCCATAAACCCAAGTGTTGGAAATGGAGTCTTATCATTCACAGTCATTGGCCTAATATCCTAGCCTCTATTTCTGAAATAAGATACTTCTCATAGTCCAAATCTCTTTACCATTCTTTTGTAATCAACCAGATATTCTTTCATATCAATTTTAGTAAGAGCTTGCCTATTCGGCCAAAGTGCATTCTTCAATACATGATCTTCTGACAACCAAAATAGGGTTTCTACCAATCCCTCTGACTGTTCTATTTTTTTTTTTTGTAATTGCGGGCCAAATCATCAATAAGTTCCACATCAATAAATACATTTGGCACTATAACCTTCACTAAGTCAAGTTTATAGGGGTTGGACCGAGGTATTTTTTCATCTCTATTGTTGTAGAAATACCAGAAAAGGGATCTACCAGTGTGAGGAATATCAACATCTCTACATTCTTCCCAAGCATCTTGAAACATAACTTAGTTCTAGTATCTACAGACCCTGGTAATGCATCTAGAAGGGCTTTCTATAAAGGGACTTAGACTGTTCATCTTTCCGACATCCTCTTTCTTCCTCCTAGGCATTTTCTTTTAAATGCAATTTGATCACTGGAGTAGGAGATTTAACTTACCCGTGTTGGAAATATGTTGAGTCAAGGTGACAGAGAGGGGGGGGGGGGGGGAATCAGGAACCAATAAAACTAAATCCTTTTAATCCATTATTAGATTATCTAATCTGATTGCATGCATGAGATGGAATGCAATAAAACATCCATAATATTTGACACAGTGTTTAGTTACCCAGAAACCTTCCAAATAGAAAGTAAAACTGGGGTGGGGATGGTACCCACAAGATTTATTACTGCAGTATAAATTTAGCATGTTAAAGTTTACAATTGACCACTTCTGATGGCCTGCCCTGTTAGGAGCAATAAGGACTTTTAGGTCCACCTTGTGAAAGGATTTAGTACAATACAATCAAGTAATGCAACTTTGTTAGGAGATTTGTAAAGGACTCTTAGGCCCACCTTGTTAGAGGATTTTACTGATGCACCTATTAGGATGAACCAATAGATGATCTTCAATGCAACTCTTAATTGCTGAATAAGATCCAATGATATAAAAACTAATCACCTGACTGTGATGAATGAGTCTTTGTTGTTCCTTATACTACTGTATCCTCTTAAACAATCTGCCACTTCATATTCACATACACACTTCTACACACCTATTCACTCTAATTTGGATAAACAAAATACTTTATATTTATACCTGTAGACACCCTAAAATGGACAGGCTTGCGACTTTACATTAAAAACACTAATTTTCATCTATTAATTAATGGTTTTTAATTATTAATTAATCATCTATTTTCCTCTAAATTCATTTCCCAAATCATCTAATCAAATTCTCAAAATTAATTAAATAATTAATTTTATCTAATTAAATAGATTTAATTGATTAATTACCATTAATTGATTAATTAAACTCAATTTAATATAGTTTAAATTTAAATATTTAAACTTACTAATTAAATTCTTCCAATTAAATTAATTTCAATTAAATTAATTTAATTTCATCAAATAAAAAAATTCTTAATAAAAAAGAATTCAATTATCTCACATGTTAAAAATAATTATTAAATAAATGAATTAAATATTCATTTATCTACAAAGAGATAACTCCAATCAGATCACATGGGTTAGTCCACCCATCTCTCCAGTCCACATGGGTAACTTCACCCACCTCTTCAGTTCAAAAAGGTAACTCATAATTAGCTCTTCACTTAACCAAACTCTATCTCCTCTTTACCAAATGAAGAGGTGGAGTTTAC
>MU226238.1:323457-338402 GCA_018584345.1 Thuja plicata
CCCCTGCCACCACCTCTCCCTCCATCACGGCTTCCCCTACCGCGCCGTACCCGATGGGCCCTCCTCATAATAGTCCTAGGAACAGGACGTGAGACATCTGTCAAAGCAATAGGCTGATGCTACAACCAGTATGCATCAAACTGTGGAGTAGTGCCTGCAAAAAGACAAATTCAACTATCAGTAACAGAGCAGATAAAGACATAAAGTAACAAAATAGGATATGAGCATAATCAAAGAGAAGAAAGGAAATACGTAAGGATAACAGAACCAAGACAAACCTAGATCCACAGTGGAAGAATGCCAGGTCCATGCAACAGGCAGCAACCCCAAGAACTCAGTGCGAGCAACATCTAGTGACACTACAGCATCCCATACCCGAGCATCCCTAGACCTCCGAGCAAAATAGGCATATGAGTCTGACACATCCTGCTACTCTCCAAACTATCGTAACACCCTATCGGTGTTATGAAAATCAATCATATGTACATGATCACTCACACTGCCAATCAAATACCTCCACTGTCGGCAAAAGGGGAGATGAATGTCCTCTCCATCCCAAACAGGACAATCTCTGTAAGGTCTCCATATAAAGTATGGAATCATATCTAGCTGCTGTCGCTTATATGAAAGATGACCCATATGGGTTTGAAAAATGGAACCATCATACATATTCACATATGGCCTATCGGCCGGGAGAGCACGTGCACCAACAGGACGACAGACAGCTATATGCTCCCATGCCCAAATCTGTAATAGAGTGGCGCCACAAACAAGTGAATTACCATCAAGGTAAGCCACATACAACATATGGAAATGCATATGGGCCAACATGCATGGGCCCCAAACAAAGATGGTATGGTCACGAACCATACTCTGAAGAACACTACCAAACCCAATAGAAAAACCACACTGACGCTGACCGGGGCATATAATCCCACATATCAGACTACCCAGCAACGTGGATAGTCTATCAAGGCCAAAACCAAATCTCGACCAAGGAATCTCATAACCTCCTGCAAGCCCGAGATGATCCCGGGGCAGTCCAGAAAGCTCAGTCAAAGCGGTAATACCAGTGCGTGTGGAGTGCTCCACCAGCTCTCCCTAGATAGGGAGTTGGAGGATGCGATACACATCCTCCAAGGTCACGGTGCACTCCCTAGTGGGAAACCAGAAAGTGCACATCTCAAAGTGCCAACGCTCTACCAGAGCAGAGATCAGACCCTTGTTGGTCGTGAACTCAGGCATGTAACATATCCAGTATAATCCCTGATCACGAAGTACTGACCTCTCATCCTCAGTCAGTTCGAATCTATATACAAGTCTCACCGGTCTGGACTCCCGACAGCGCAAGATACACCCAGTGAACTGCACATAGAGTAAAAAATAGAAATTTATCAGTTTCAGTCATTGAGGAAAGTAATAGAAGCTAGAAAAAAGTAGATAACTGACAAAGACATCAGGCAGACAGTGTTAAAAAATCGACTGCGGTAATAAATAGAGTCAAATGCGGTACTTTTATGCAATTGCGACAACTAAACTACAAGTGCGGCAGACAAACTGCAAATGCGACATTTTATACATGCAAATGCGACACTTTTATCAAATACGGCATAAAACTGGCAATTGCGACATTTAAACCGCAATTGCAGCAAAACCGCAGTCGATTGCGGCAATCAAGTAAATTTTTCAAAAAGGTACAAATTTTAAAAGCCAAAAATAATGCAATTAATGACACGTAAAATGAGGAAACTCACCGGACATCCAGAGCCAGGAGGTCGGCGGTATGAACAGACTGGATCATAAATGTGCACAACACCAGGAAGCCCCGCCATCGCTCGAAAATAAGAGAAAATAAAGCAGAAATCAAAAAGCAAAACTCACCAATGATCCAGAGCTCAAAATCACAAAGTGACAAATGAAGAGCTCTCTTAGCTACTTATAGGGGTTTCGAAAAACCCTAATATCACCCAGGAACTCTGAAATTTCTTCCCAGTCCCCAGAAACTTCGAAGGTCAATTACAGGGGCATTTTCAGGTATTTTTCAAATCCATCAGCTACCCAGTTCCACAAATTGCAGTTTCAACAAATTAACGCTCGTCTCGCGACTTTTCGCTCAAATTTGTTGGGGGGCATAAATACACCTACTAAAGGCCGGGACAAGCTGGGGCAAAATCAAAGAATCTTTGACACACTGTGAAAAGTCACATCGCATCAAGAGGCGCAAATGTAGACACCCTAAAATGGATAGGCTTGTGACTTTACATTAAAAATACTAATTTTCATCTATTAATTAATGGTTTTTAATCATTAATTAATCATCTATTTTCCTCTAAATTTATTTCCCAAATAATCTAATCAAATTCCCAAAATTAATTAAATAATTAATTTTATCTAATTAAATAGCTTTAATTGATTAATTAAACTCAATTTTCTATAGTTTAAATTCAAATATTTAAACTTACTAATTAAATTCTTCCAATTAAATTAATTTTAATTAAATTAATTTAATTTCATCAAATAAAGCAATTCTTAATAAAAAAGAATTCAATTATCTCACATTTTGAAAATAATTATTAAATAAATGAATTAAATATTCATTTATCTTCAAAGAGATAACTCCAATCAGATCACATGGGTTACTCCACCCATCTCTCTAGTCCACATGGGTAACTTCACCCACCTTTTCAGTTCAAAAAGGTAACTCATAATTAGCTCTTCAGTTAACCAAACTCTATCTCCTCTTTACCAAATGAAGAGGTGGAGTTTACTGAGGACCCCTCCTGTTCCTTTTGATCTCAACCATTCATCTCCCCATCTTTGGGATTGATCTCAACCGTTCATATCATCACCAATTCCTATATAATAAACCCTTCATAACCATTTGAAGGATCCAGGATTTCAAGCTCTCGTGCGCCATTACTCTATTAGTTTGGTTCTAGCATTCAAGCCATCTTGCGATCACATACCCATTTCAATTAGAAAATTCTCGACGCTTCTCAAGTCATAGACGCTGCCCCGCCAATATTGAGCATCAAGAGCAGCATTTCGGAAGGAGTAGAGAGAAACAATAGAAGCTTCAAGCATCGTGGGGTTTGCATTTATTTGTCTTCTTTTCTCTTGCTTGTACATTTTATTGATCACGTTTCTAATATTCATTTAGTAGTTATTATATACATGATTTGCATTCATTTGTGAAATCTTTGCTACTAACCCTCGCCTTTGGAAAGCTGTGGGAATTGAAAAGAGAGGCATACAATACCTTATCCAAATCAAATGCAACTGTAAGTCAGCTTCTATAAGATAAATTAATATCTAACAATATAAGCTAAGTCGGCCCAAAACTGTTACTCGGGTCCAGTGATCCACTCGGGAAATATAATGGCACTTGAGCATTATGCTGTCACTCGGGCAACATACTAAACTCTAGCACTCGGGTTACTCTATGTACTCAGGCTACATTGATCACATGGGTAATACTGATTACCACTGTCTGCTCGGTGGACACTACCACTGCTCGCGTTACAATGTAACTACTCGGGTTGCACTACTGGCTCGGTCAACACTAAGATGAATAAGTGTTTTGGCACTAATTGACGATATGTCTTTCCATAAGGTCGTCAAACCATTTTTTGTGCTTTGCAACTCCTAGCTCACAATTTTTTTTGCACCTTCTTTAGCTCTCACTTCTGCACTTCTTTGCCACTCAATTGGTAATATGATGTGGTTAAAAATCAAACGCTAGCTCCTTTAATTCAATTTTGCAACATTTAATTCCCTTCGAGCCTCCAGATGTGTGTATTGTCCACTTAGCGAGGTGGCCATCTTTTCTATTTAATACAGCTCACGCAACTTCACAAACTTACTTTATTCATTCCTACAAAATGGAGATCTTTTTGCCAATTTGCAAGTGTAAGTTAACGCCCTTTGCGAAATAGCACTGAGTTCACTATCACGCAATCTTTATTTTTATCCTTTTGAGAAATGGCGATGTGTTTTCTATTTTGAATGTCATACTTTTGTTCTTTGTGAAGTAGCGATGGTTTCGCTATTTCAGAATCGTTATTTTTTGCTCTTGTGAAACAACGATATGTTCGCTATTTCACATTCTTTCTTTTGGGGCCTTGCGAAGTAGCGAAAGATTTTCCATTTCACAGCCTTTATTCTTAGCTTCTACGAAATAGAGAATATAATGCGAACATAGGTAAAACCTATTTAGAAGGATTATGAAGCATAGATCATGTGGTAATATATAGGGATATAAGAAAACCAATGGGGCCGGTCTTAGAATAAATATGCTTCACAATATTCAAATAAGTGGGACAAAGCATTCCTAATAAGAAAAATTTTGTAGCTTCAACATTTGTGAAGGTATATGAAATACAAAATCTTGGTGATGACTTGTGATAGGTGATGGATAAAATCAAAATTTTGAAGGTTCCAACAGTGTCTCTTTACGGGGATGAGGTATTCATTGAATACCTGGAAGAATTTGGAAATATTTCTAGAGGAAGCATACCAACATAAGTAGGAAGCATATGAAAAGGAACCTAAACACAGAAAGGTGGTAATGTGGGTTATGTACATGTGAGATAGAGGGTGAATCCTAATCTACTGTCCATGGAAAATATCCCTTTTTCTTAAGAAAAGAAGTGCTTCAAGAATTGTCCATGCACTGGCAATTCTTGTATTTCTTCTATTGTATTTTGTAAATAATACAAATCTTCTTCCCCTTTGCCAATTATGATATATGGTCCAATCCACAAGCCTTCAAATTTCCCATATTTTCCTTTGTCTTGATTTCTTGCATTCCACATGAGGACCCAATCTCTTTCTCTGAACTTTCTGTCTTGAGACTATTGGTCATACAAAGTTTTCATTTGTTGCTGAACTTTGAGTTTTTGTTCCTTGACTTTTCTTCTCATTTCATCTAGTTCTACCATTGTACAAACCTATCTTCCAAGGGATTCATCAATTCCATTTCTTCATCAACTATGAATTTATGTAATGACAATAAATTTTCAAGTGGTAATCTTGCTTTCTTGCCATAAATTAACTCAAAAGGTGACTTTACAGTATATTTCTTAGTAGTAATTCTATCAACCTATACTGTTAAGTTTAATTTGGAGTCCCAAGATTACTTGTTCTTATCAAGCATTCTCCTGATAATTTTCAATATACTCTTATTACTGGATTTATCCTGTCCATTTGCTTGGGGGTGCTAGGGTGATGCATAATAAATTATAATGCCATAAATCTCACAAACAGAAGTAAGTTCCTCAGATATGAAGCACATCCCATTATTTTTTATAACCCTAGAAGGTATCCAAAACCTGGTTAGTATGTTCTCCATCATAAATTTTATTACCACCTTACTAGTTGCTTGCTTAGTAGGGATAGGTTCCACCCATTTTGTAAAATAACCAGTGGCTACCAAGATCCAACGGTGTCCCCACTTGATTTATCCATAATCTCACCTATAAAATTTAACCCCCATTGCTGAAATGGTTCATCTGCATGTAGGGGTCTTAATGACAATGCCCCTTGATATTTGAACTTGCCTAAAAATTTCTAACATGCTTCACATTTCCTGACATAGGCATATGCATCATTGAAGACACAAGGCCAATAATATTCCGCTTTGAGTATCCTGTGAGCTATGGTTTTAGCAGAAAAAATGTCTCCCACATACTCTACTGTGCATTTCTTTCATTACTTCCTCTGATTGGTAATTGTCAAGGAATTCTACTTGTCTGGGTTTTGGATTCTCATGGACATATACATTAAGTCCACTTGCATTCTAATTTTGTGATTATCACCATAAAATTGACACCACCCATTATATGTTTTCTAAAAGAAATCCATAAAATAAAGTGTTGGAAATGGATCCTTATCGTTCATAGTCATCGACCTATTATCCTGGCCTCTCTTTCTGAAATACACTACTTCTTGTAGTCTAAAGCTCTTTACCATTCTTTCGTAATCATCTGTATATCCTTCCCTATCAATTTTAGTAAGATCTTGCCTATTCAGGCCAAAGCATTCTTCAATAGATGATCTTGTGACAACCAAAATAGGGTTTCCTTCAATCCCTCTGGCTGTTCTGGTTTCTTTTATGTAATTGCGGGCGAAAACATCAATAAGTTCCACTTCAGTAAATACATTTGGTACTATAACCTTCGCTAAGTCAAGTTTCCAAGGGTTGGACCGAGGTATTTTTTCATCTCTATTGTTATAGAAATACTAGAAAAGGGATCTACCAGTGTGAGGGATATCAACATCTCTACATTCTCCCCAGGCATCTTGAAACATAACCTTAGTTCCAGTATCTACAGACCCTGGTAATGCATCTATAAGGGATTTTTGTAAAGGGACCTTAGACCTCTCATCTTTTCCTACATCCTCTTTCTTCCTCCCAGACATTTTCTTTTAAATGCAATTTGATCAGTGGAGTAGGAGATTTAACTTACCTGTTTAGCTGTGCTCTGCAACTCCTAGCTCCTTGCAACTCCTCACAATTTTTTCCGCACCTGCTTTAGCTCTCACTTCCGCACTTCTTCAACACTCAATTGGTAATTCTGATGTGATTAAAAATCAAACTCTAGCTCCTTTAATTCAAGTTTCAACATTTAATTCCCTTCGAGCCACCACATGTGTGTATTGCCGCTCAGTGAGGTGGCCATCTTTTCTATTTAATACTACTGACGCAATTTCACAAAATTACATTATTCCTTCTTGTGAAATGGCGACCTTTTTCACCAATTCACAAGTGTAATTTAACTCCCTTCGTGAAATAACACTGAGTTCACTATTACGCAATCTTTACTTTTATCCTTTTGCAAAATGACGATGTGTATGCTATTTTGCACGTCATACTTTTTTTCTTTGCGAAATAGAAATGGTTTGAACTATTTCACAATTGTTGTTTTCTGCTCTTGCGAAACAACGATATGTTTTTATTTCACATTCTTTCTTTTGGGACCTTGCAAAACAGCAGAAGATTAATCACCACTTCATAGCCTTTGTTCTTTGCTTTTGTGAAACAACGAATAGCACGCGAACATAGGTAAAACCTATTCAGAAGGATTATGAAGCATAGATCATGTGGTAATATATAGGGATATAAGAAAACCAATGGGGACGATCTTAGAATAAATATGCTTCACAACATTCAAATAGGTGGAACAAAACATTCCTTATAAGAAAACTTCTGTAGCTTCAACCTTTGTGAAGGTAGATGAAATACAAAAGCTTGGTGACAACCTGTAATAGGTGATGGATAAAATCAAAATTTTGAAGATTCCAATGTGTTGATCTCTTGGAATAACCTTGAAGTCTAATCTCTTCTCTTTGGTATGAATATTACTCTCCATATTACAGTGAAGGTCTTCCAAAATTCAAGGACATTTCCCTTTACATATCTCATGCTTGCCTCTGCATTTGCAATGTTGGTAAAAGATATCTTGAAAGTAATGCTCATCTGATCAAGGTATGAGACTGACATTTTATAACTGTCATTCTATCACAATGTTTTTAAAACTATCATAATGCTTCTATACTCCTTGTGTGCATTTACATTTACACTGTCGCTTCTTTCCCCACAACTACAATGATTGTCCTTTCAATTTCCTTCTATTGCTTGGATCCATTGATGTTCTTGGACTGTATTTTCTGCTTTGTGCATGAATTTTGGCATCCTTTGCATATAATTTGTTGTTTTGATTTTATTACCTTTCAAAGTGTCAAACTGTTGCTTTTCCAATGTGAACCAATCTTTCAACACATTGAAAAGGCCTCATATATAGCAGTGAATATGTATTTTGAGATGGTGAATGATCTTGAAAAGAACACTCAATACCCCTTGAAACATTGAGGTTTTCACATGTGCAACCTCTTCAAGAGAAGTTGAAAATCTCCTGCCCTTTAGTATGCGTACTTTCTTCTCATCCCTAAGCATCTTCTTTAAATCTATATGGCTTCTTCATTTATTATGCTTCTCTTGTCTTCAATATCTATTGTTCTTTATCATGTAGACTATTGTTCCTTCTATAGATCTTTGGTGTTTCTTGACTTGCTGCAACTGTTCCTTAATGTGACACTATTATGTACTGCTTGGACTCATTTTTTCTTCATATAATTGTCTATTTCCCATAAGAAATATATGCTATTCAAAGAAAATTTTCTACTCCCCGTGAAAACTATTGTTGCAACTTAAATTGCTATTCCTTCTTTGGTATTTCCCTCTTCTCTTTATATCTACTATCTCATGCTTGTGAGCTACTATCTTTCCCTGCAAACTGTTGCTCCTCCATTTGATCTTGAGGAATGTGCTGTTATTTTGCAAACAACTACTCTTCTATATGGAATCCACTTCCTTCATTAAAGATTTCTCTCCTGTCAATGTATCTAATGCTCTTATGATATTTGCTTTTCTCAATAAAATTACTATTCTAAATTTTTTTTGTTCCTTTTATATGAGTGCATTACAATATTTCAATGCCTCTAAGATACTTCTTCGTTAAAATCCAAAGGAATATGATTATTTCTTCACATTTCCCATGAATATTCAGCTTCTATCAACCCTGAAAGAATACCTTATGCAAGACCAGTAAGCTAATATGTTAAGGATTATAGGGTTCCATTCCTCAAACCCAAGATTTCTAACTCAACACTTAGAATGAAAATGAATTAAAAGAACTTGCTTGTGACTCGATTCACTTCAGGAAGAAGACAATAAATAAGTTTGCTCAGATTGGAAACAAACTTCCCTCCAATTATTCATCGTTCTTTTTTGGAGCTTTTTAAGAAAAGAGGACGAGGATAGACCCTTTGAACCTTATGACATGACTGCCATGTTCCAACTTTAAAACATGGATGACCCAAATGCATATGCACAACTAATTTATATGCCTTTAAAATAATTTCAATTTTTATTTATGAGGATGAACTCTTGGATCGAAGAAATAAAATAAACACACATCTTGGCAAGCAATGCACAAATGTAATAATGATATTATATAGTTTTAATATGCATTTCTATATTCATAATAATTCACGAATAATGAACTAGGTAATGTTCACGTACTAATTTCTAATTGTATTAAAAATAAATTTTTATGATAATTATACTAGTTAGCGGTTGAGTTATACTAGTTAATTATCTCTTAAATAGACTTATTTTTAAGATAATAAATATCCAAATTTTATCTCAATCCTTCATATTATCTATACTAGGACATAGAGAGCTACTGGTTGAGGTATCATTATGGAAGATAATTATCACAACTCTGAAAAATCTCAAGCCAATTTTCTTAATAAAAGTAGTTGTCAGGATAACCATGCTCTAAATCTATACTATGTTATTTATCTTTTATTTATTTATTGTATTCCTATGTGTATATCGATGAATGCATTATTATAGCCATTATAATTCTAGAGAATAGTAAACTTAAGCTATACTTCCACAAGGAGGAGAACCCAAATTGGATCATGAATTGCTTCCTAAGGAAAGTTGAAAGAATTTTATTCCTTGAATAAGATGATGGATTTTATGTCATAGATTTGCAACTCAATTTGTACCAAACTTTATGTCCTAGTTCACAGTGCATCTCACCAATACTTAATCCAGGTGTAGAAACCCACAAGGAGAAACAAAGAAACAACCTATGATAGTTTGAAATTATATGACGTGCCTCACATACCACATAATCCCATACAACACCTACACACAAACATATAGGCCCCGTTTGTTTCATGGAATTGGGAGTGACACTTCCCGTTTTTGGGAGTGACACTTCTTGTTTTTGCAAATCCGCTGTTTGTTTCTCTAAATTGCAATTCCGGATTCGTAAGCAAAACTGGGTTTAGACACCAAAATGAGTGGCATCATCTTCCCACTAAATAGGTGGAATTAGAAATCATACCTTGGTTTTGCGATAATAAGGTTTTGAGTCAAATTCCAATTCCCCAAGATGCAAAATCGGGATTTCAAAACCTGATTTTGTGATAATAAGGTTTTGACTCAATTCCAATTCCGCCAAACAAACGTGGCCATAATGATTCCAACCATGCCACTAAGGGTAGATGAATAAATTGTAGGCATTAACTTTCTACCACTACTAGAAAGACAACATCCACAAGCCTCACCCACTACAATTATGACATCTTGTTACAAATTTTAGGCATCCAAGTTAAATTTTTATCTTTGTTTTTTATAATAAAAGAAAAAACAAAGGTGTTGTCCCTTACAAAGAAAAACCAAAAAGGCCATTACAACTTGGTCAAGAACAAGCCATAGACAAAAAAGGCCAAAACTTACCATTTACAGAACACTAGGAAAACATCTAGTAAATTGCATCGAGAGTGGATAGACAATTCATCCACAACATTGGGAAGAAAAGGAGAAAATGAGGAAGAATGATCTTTCCTACATTGACAAGAAACAACCCAGGCAATACTATCATTAGGACCTTACCACAAGCGAGAGAAAGTTGGGAAATCCTCTTTGTGAGGATTTCAACACAGGGTAGAGTGTTGACAAGGCTGCATGTCAACAACTAGAGGTTGGAGTAGAACAAGAGCACTAGGAAGAGAAGGGTCCATGCAACTAGAGAGAGTCACACCATCAACATTGGTAGAGTAGAATCCATAGGGCTTGAGGAGGCCAAACTAGAAACAAGAGCATCATCTTGGGAGGAGGAGTCAATAGCCTATGAAGATTCATCAAAGGAAGAATCAGAAGCCAGGATAGTTAGGTGATCACCATTAGCCTCCTTCAACCAAGTGACAACACCTTTATGGTCTGAGAGAGAATAATTTGCGGCCAAGTGACTAGTAGAAAAGTACCAACAACATTGAAAGGGGAGACCCTCATAATCCAATGATTGGGTCCATGGCCTATCCCCAACCATGAGAACCACATCCCAAGATAGAGGTATGGAGATGTCAATATCAACCAATATGTGTGCAAAGGTAGAGAGACCCATGGAGGTAGTGGTATCATCTACGTTCATAAACAATTTGATAAAGTTTCTAATGGCCTCAAAATAAGAAATATCCTAAAAATGAATGAGAATATTAGGAATACAAATCCACAAAGGATGCACATTGAGTGGTTTAGTAAGAGGGTTGAAGGAGACTATCTAGGATTTGGCTGAAAGAGAGTAAATCCCCCAAGCCCACAACTTGTTCAATGTCACATCTCAGTCATCAGAGGAAACAAAAGTAACAACAAAAAATCCCTTAGCACAAGGGAAAATCTCAATTTTATCATCGATTAAGGGCTCCTGAGCATCCATCGCCCATTGATGAAGATTCAGTAGAGAAGGTGAAAGGCCAAAAAATCTAAACACCAACACTCAAGTTTGGTAGAAGTCCACATTATCCACCACATCATGGCCAAAAAACATAATAGGGGAGGTTTTGGCACAAATAAGAGGTTGCTATTTCACCTTGGGAGGAAGAGCAACAAATCTGGAAACACAAGAAAAGCTTCACCCATTAGTGGAAAAAATAGACTTTAAGGGTGCGACCCCAACATTCACAATATTAGAAAATCCATGAAAAAGTCTCTCAAAAGAGTTCCCAGTGAAAATAGGTGAAAAAGCACCAAAAATAGCAAACACCACCTCAAAAGACCCTACACTAGAAATAGCACCAGTACCAGATCTTGAGACATGTACACCCTCAAAACCCACATGCACCAAATGCCCAAAACCACTAACATGTGGAATAGATGAAGAAACATTCAACAATGAGCCATCCTAGGTATCAGTGGCACAAACAAGATTCATATCACCTAACAGAACACAAGCTTCACCATACATAGACTTGGGTAACACAAAAGAGGACGATTTCAAATAGGAGGTGACGGTAGCCGTTAGAGACATTGTTGAAGGTATATCGATAATAACATTTTATTGATGTCCTTGTTTCAAAATTTTATCTCTATTGTTCCTTGCATACACGCTAAAAAATGATATTAATGTTATGTAACTTCCTATTAATGAGTATGGATCTAGTAGATTTGGAGGTCAGTGTGTAGAAATTATTGATGACAAGGAGCTTGCAAAGGAAAAAATTGAAGTTACAAAGGATATTGTTATAGGAATTTCCCTTCAAAAGTGTGATAAAATTGTAGTCATATTATGGAAGGAGCTTTGTTAGGTCCCCTTCCTAAGCCAATTTTGCATGGAGAGACTGTTAGTCTATTCATGAGATTCCTATAGGCTAATGAGAAATTTTAGGGAATTATGGAGGCGTTGATAGAAACAATTTCTTGGTCAAACATCTATAAGGAACACAACACCCTTTTTTGGAGCCTTTTCGAACACTTTTTCTTATAGTTACTATTTTTAGTATGTCAGTGATGAGCATCAAAAAAGTCATTTGGTATTTTTAGTAATGTTGGCGGAGTTGGATTTTGATGTTTATCATGAGATTTGATATAGTCTAGAGTTATTAAATCATGATAAATTATTGATTTATAAAGTTAAATTAAATATTTAACTTTATCGTTGTTTTAATTAATTTATTTAATAGACTATAGAGGACATATATTGAATCAAAGATGTGATGACATATACCTGATTGAATGTTTGAAGATGTTAAGTTGATCACCAAAATGCAGAAAGATAATGGAAGACATTAAATCAGTTAATGGATTGTATTGTCATTGATGTCAACTTGATATAATCTGATCGGTTATATATAAAGTGTCAAAGACTTCAAAGAATCAGAGAGATAAAGATTATGCTTTCAGTAATGCATAATAGATCAACATTCACTAAGTAACTTCAAACACCAACAGTTAGTGGAACCCGAGAGAAAAGTCACAGTGATGCCCGAGAAAGAAAACCATCAAGAAGAATCACAAGCATAACCAACGCGAAAAACATCACAGTGATGCTCGAAGACAAGCAACCCCGATGGAGATGCCCGAGGAGAACTGAAGTGTTGACCGAAGCTATCAAAGAGTTAAAAGACCAAAATTAACTGAAGTTTAGAAATGACAAAATAATTAGCTCGCAAGAGCTAAAGATAGACTTAACATGTTGTTAACATTATTTTCATCGACAAGTTAAAGCCATAGATAAGTAAAAGATTTAAAGCTATTTTATCCAGTTGTCAAGGAGAAATCTACGGGATAAAACTATAGTAAATCTTTAAAGTAAGATTGGCAAAGATTGAGGATCACGCAAAGAACAAGAAAATCAACAAGTGAGAAACGGTGATATCATGTCTATAAAGAGACAATGTAATTCATTATGAACTAGGGGAGTGAATAGAGAAAAATGATGCTAAAGAGAAACTGATGAAGAACAATTTCATACAGTCCTGATCAATCAAGCTGAGGAAAGAGCTAAAGATTTCTGCGGACACCGAGCAACAGAGAAGCAGAACATCATCGAGCAGAAAGAAGTAGAGCAAAGGTATTGAAAGGAGACATTGATTAGAAAGGTATAATGAGCTTACAATAGATCTAAAAATATGCAAGTCTAAGTTGTATGTGTGAATAATATTTACTGTTTCAGTTTAACCAGTGATTCAGAAAGTCTCTTAATCGAGCAGGACTTAACAATCTTTTCTATATTGAGATACATCCCAAGGAGTATCAAAAAGTTTGACCATGAAGGTAGCATGAGATGCTAGATACCATTTGACAAACCAAGGTTTAGTCATAGAAGGTAGCATAGAGATGCCTGATATCAAGTGACAAACTATTCTATTTAAATCTTCTAACAAGGTCACACCTAACATTGTGTTTGTAACCTTTAACATGGTAGTCTCTTCACTGAGCTCACTTCAGAAGTGTGAAAATTTTGGGTTACCGGTCCCAAGTGGTTTTTCCCTTAACAAGGTTTCCAAGTTAAAAATTCACGTGTCAATATGTTTATGAGTCATTACTTTAGTGTTTTTCATTACACATAACTAATCTGGATTGATCGGTATACACTAAACAATTTACTGTGTTTCGGTAAATGAAAGACTGCTAATCGGTAAACAATAAGAATAAGGTTTAACAGTGAACTCTAATTAGTAGCTATTTGTTAAGATTATTTGAAGGCATTCATCTCGTAGGACTGAAGATAACTAGAGGCTTAATATTATGGTACTAAGTTCTTGGGTTGATTTATTGGAATATTTTTGAGGCCACTGATACACCCCCCCTCTTAGTTTTTCTAACAATTGGTATCAGAGCTTGTGTGCTTAGAAAGGGAGTTTAACAGATCAAGAAAAATATCACAAGATGAACAAATGAGATGTTTCCAAGTTGAATAAAGACAACTTTGCACCATGGAAAAGAAGAATAAGACTCCACCTATCAGGTACTGGTAATGATGTTACTCAACACCTTGATACTGAATATGTGTTTCCTACAATAACTCACACACTTGAGCAATTGAGAGAAAAGCATGAGCATAATTGCAAGATGATTCAAATTTCTTCCTCACTCTCTGATGCTGAGTTTGAAGATGTCAAAACCTTCACCTCTGCAAAGAAAATGTGGGATAAATTGAAGCTGGTACATGGAGGAGATGCTTGTATGAGTTAATTTTGGCCTTCTCAATCAACCACACACTTCAACATAGTCCTTCTTCACCAGGTACAGCCAAGACTGAATATGAGTTATTCATCCTGCCTGTCTGCGTGATTCGACTTGTTGCCTTCTATCTAGATGGAGTTTTGAAAATTGCTCTCAGGACGAGGGCCTCACAACTATGGACCATCTAAGAATGAAGGATTTAATCATGATAACAATGCATTGCAAAGATTATGCTAGGAATTGAAATATGCAAGATAATCTAAGTATGATCACTAGATGCCATTATTCTAGAAATTGAAGCTATTCTATTTGCAATATGAAGTTAATCTATATGATCTTAAGCAAATGAGACAACAATTCAGTATAATAACAATGCAATTTTGAGTAAAGTTTTCAGGGGCTA
>MU226238.1:348089-364715 GCA_018584345.1 Thuja plicata
AAACAAGATCGAGGGATGTGAGGCTGTTCCACCTTATTGCGGGAGCTCTTATCACATACACCCTATTTATTTTACGTTGCCAGATCATCGAGACTATGCCAACAAGCAGTAGACAAAGAAAATGTCAGTGAAATCCATAAGAATAGACAACATACAAAGAAATATTCAAGCATAGCTCAGCCTGTTTCAAAGTTTTGCGAATGTGGATGTGTATGAGGTGTTGAGAAACACCATTGTGCTTATGCGTGCATTGTGTTAGAATGTTATCGATAGATGTTTACGTTTGAGATATCCAATATGTGTTAAAAACACAGATGTGTCCAAAGATAGTGTTAAAAAACACTGTTATGGTGGTAAAAAATACCAGTTTGTGTCAGTAGCGAGTTGTCCTTCAGAAATGACATAATATTGCACTCGAGCATCAAGCTGCAATTACCAAAAAAATAGGAAAACCTTCAAAATGATGTTTCGAGCGATGGAGATCAGAATGAAGGTCAAGATGATGATCAGAATGATGGACAAAGAGATGAACTAAAACTTTCCAAGTATGTCAGTAGACATTATCCACAAAATAAGATCATTGGAGACAAGAAGGCTGGAATGAGAACAAGAAGTAAGTCACTAAACACTAGATGTTTACTTTGTGATTTTGAGCCTAAATCTGGTAATACTGCACTTGAAAATGAGGAATGGGTCAGTGCTATGAATGAAGAAATAGAAAATATTGAGAAGAACAGTAATGGACACTATTATCGAGACCAGATGAAAAGAATGTCATCAGTACCAAATGGATATTCAGAAACAAGCTAAATGAGAATGGAGAAGTCACAAGGAATAAAAAATATTAGTATGCAAGGGGTATGCACAAGAGGAAGGTATTGATTATGGTGAAACCTTTGCACCCATTTGTAGATTAGGAGTAAGGATTCTTCTTGCTTATGCTACATTCAAAGGATTCAAGGTATACCAAATGGATGTCAAATTAGCATTCCTAAATAGAATACTAGAAGATGAAGTATACATTGAACAACCAGAAGGGTTTGTTGATCCAGACAAGAGAAACATGGTATGTAGACAACATAAAGCCTTGTATGGATTGAAAAAAGCACCTAGAGCCTGGTATGAAAGACTTCACTCCTATCTCATAAGCATTGAATTTGTAAGAACAAGTGAAAATAACAATCTGTACTTAAAAGATGATACCGATGGTAATATTATGATTGCTGAAATATTTTTTGATGATATCATTTTTGGGGGAAATAAAATGTTATATAAATCCTTTGCTAATGAAATGAGCAAATAATTTGAAATGTCTATGTTTGGGGAGATCAAATTCTTTCTTGGTCTACATATTCTTCAACAAGATGCAAGCATATATATCACTCAGTCCAAATACATCAAGGAAGTGCTGAAGATATTCAAGATGGAATATTCCAAACCAGTTGGAACACCTATGACAACCAGATGTAAGCTGACAAAGGAAGACAAATCAAATGAGGTAAATCAGACCTTTTATAGATCAATGATTGGCAAACTAATGTATGGAATAGTTGCAAGATTATCTTCTAATCCCGAAGAATCACATATGACTGCTGTCAAGAGAATTATGAGATATCTAAAGAACATCAAGGGCTATGGCTTATGGTATAAAAGAGAAGGAAAATTTGAGCTTCAAGTCTATACAAATGTTGATTGGGCTGGAAACATTCATGACCAAAAGATCACAACTAGAGGAGCATTCTTTATGGGTGACAGACTTGTCACATGGATCAGCAAGAAGAAAGGATGCATCTCTCAATCTACTGTAGAAGCAAAATATGTGGTTGTTTTTGTAAACTACTCAAATATTGCATGGATCAAACAATTACAGGAAGGTATGAATATGAAGATTCTTGAACCAATGATTATCTATCGTGATAATACCAGTGCAATAAATATATCAAAGAATCCAGTCATGCATGCTAAGACTAAGCATATAGCAATCAAGTATCATTACTTAAGATAACAAGTGCAAGCAAAAGAAGTGATACTAGAATACGTTCAATCAAAGGAGAAATTAGCTGACATATTTACCAAGGCATTGCCGAAGGATACATTTGAGTACCTGAGAAAGAGACTAGGGGTCCAACCCTTGTCTATCGATTAGTAAGCTGACTAGGAAATTGCACCAGCCTACACACAAATTAGAAGATCATTCATGTTGATGCAAGCAAGAGATGGACTGTAATGATACATCTATACACAACAAGGTACATACCTACACCGAAAACTTGAGTCACTGTATTGCTGATGGATAGGGAAATTCAAGGAGTATATTACAAAAAAGGATGGAAGACGATATGAAAGAATTGTTTGGAATTGTTGTCAAAGGGAGAGATTATCTCATTATCAAGAAGAGATTATATCATTATCCATTCATTATCCATGGAAAAAAGTTCCAAAGAATTAAAAGGGAGAGGTAATCATTATCCAAAGGGACAGATTACATATGAAATATCCATCAAAGGGAGAGAAGTAACATGAGGGAGAGAATACATATTAAGGGAGAGATTGTTGTCAAAGGAAAAAGAGATGATCAAGGAGAGGAACAGTCAAGGCAGAGCACATATCAGAAACAAAATCATAATTTGTTACATCTATCCAGTAAAGGGGATAAAAGATTGAAGAAAGAGACCCTGAAAGAAACAAATCTAAGCTATATGAGCTTACCAAGAGCCAGACATTTGTATTAGTTATAGAAAAAAATTTGGGAGAGATGGATGAAATACAATTGTTATATTTCATATTGTATTAGTAATAATATAGTGTGATAATGTAGTGTGTTTCCATCAATGCCAAAGGGAGAGATTGATGACATATAAATGATTGAATGTTTGAAGATTTTAAGTTGATCACCGAAATGCAGAAAGATAATGCAAGACATTAAATCAGTTAATGGATTGTATTGTCATTGATGTCAACTTGATATAATCTGATCGGTTATATAAAAAGTGTCAAAGACTTCAAAGAATTAGAGAGATAAATATTATGATTTCAGTAATACATAATAGATCAACATTCACTAAGTAACTTCAAACACCAACGGTTAGTGGAACTCGATGGACAGAGAAACCCGAGAGAAAAGTCACAATAATGCCCGAGCAAGAAAACCGACAAGCATTACCAATGAGCAAAATCACAAGCATAACCGATGAGCGGAACTTCACAGTGATGCTCGATGGATAGACAACCTCGACATATAGAAAACCCCGACGGAGATGCCCGAGGAGAACTTAAGTGTTGACTGAAGCTATCAAAGAGTTAAAACACCGAAATTAACTAAAGTTCAAAAATGACAAAATACCTAGCTAGCAAGAGCTAAAGATAGACTTAATTGGTTGTTAACATTATTTTCATCGACAAGTTAAAGCCAGAGATAAATAAAAGATTTAAAGCTATTTTATCCAGTTGTCAAGGAGAAATCTACAGGATAAAATAACAGTAAAGCTTTAAATCAAGATTGGCTAAGATTGTGGATCATGCCAAGAACAAGAAAATCAAGAAGTGAGAAATGGTGATATTATGTCTATAAAGAGACAATCTAATTCATTATGAATTAGGGGAGTGAATAGAGAAAAATAATTCTGAAGAGAAATTGATGAAGAACAACTTCATACAGTCTTGATCAATCAAGCTGAGGAAAGAGCTAAAGATTTCTGCGTACACCGAGCAACAGAGAAGCAAAGCATCACTGAGCAGAAAGAAGTGGAGCAAAGGAATTGAAAGGAGATATTGATCAGAAAGGTATAATGACCTTACAATAGATCTAAAAATCTACAAGTCTAAGTTGTATGTGTGAACAAATCATTTACTGTTTTAGTTTAACCATTGATTCATAAAGTCTCTTAACCGAGCAGGACTTAACAATCCTTTCTATATTGAGATACATCGCAAAGAGTATCAAAAAGTTTAATCATGAAGATAGCATGAGGTGCTAGATACCATTTGAAAAGCCAGGGTTTAGTCATAGAAGGTAGCATAGAGATGCCTCATATCAAGTGACAAACTATTCTATTTAAATCCTCTAACAAGGTCACACCTAACAGTGTGTTTGTAACCTTTAACAGGCTTGGTTCTTCACCGAGCTCACTTTAGAAGAGTAAAAATTTTGGGTTACCATTCCCAAGTGGTTTTTCCCTTAACAAGGTTTCCACGTTAAAAATCCATGTGTCAATGTGTTTATGAGTCATTACTTTAGTGTTTTGCATTACACATAACTAATCTGGATTGATCGATATACACTAAGAAATTTACTGTGTTTCGATAAATGAAAGACTGCTAATCGGTAAAAAGTAAGAATAAGGTTTAACAGTGAACTCCGAGCAGTAGTTATTTGTTAAGATTGTTTGAAGGCATTCATCTTGTAGGACTGAAGATAACTAGAGGCTTAATATTGTGGTACTAAGTTTTTGGGTTTATTTATTAGAATATTTTTTAGGCCACTGATTCACCCCCCCCTCTCAGTTATTCTAACAAGATTATTTACTTAAATGGATGGGCTTTTTTATTTAATGATACGTTGGGAGATTAAAAAGGGAAGTGATTCTTATTGAATAAAAGTAAAAAATAAAAGTATTCTCAAAATAATATAAAAAAGTACTCCCAAAATAATAGTGAAAAAGTGCTCCCAAAATAATAGTGAGAAAGTATTCCCACAAAAATAGTGGAAAAAAATAGTTTCCAAAAAATTAGCGAAAAAGAATTCTCGATATAATAATGAAAAAAACATTCCTAGAAAAATAACAGTCCTAAAAATATAACAAAAAAACAAAAAGGTGTTTTTTTGGAAAAGCAACTAAAAAGATATAAAAGGATGATTGGGGCTCTCATTTGGGCAATCTTGAATATTGTTATTGTTGATGCTTTTGTTATTGAAGAATATTGCTTCTTCTTGCTGGTTTGTGATGACAGAAAACCTCATAGGCGATATTATCTACGTAGTTGAAAAGCACAATCTGGAGAATTTCTTAGTGATTTCATTCAAAGATCACAATTGTGCTCATTACAGAAGGTCTACATTTCAGTTTTCCAGAGTTTTTTGAATATCTAATTAGTAGAGGCAGATTTGGAAGGATATTTGGAGGTTTTTGTTGTTGTTTATTATTGGTCACACCTCCTTGATGCTAGTTGTACTTCCTTGTGCCAACTACATCATTTCAGTAGCTTGGATGTGAGGGTTTTATGGTAGAAGATTAGTGTTTAAGGTTTTAAATATGCATTCTTGGTGTTTACTACTTGTTGCAAATCAATGCAACACTCAACCACACCATTTTGGAGTCATTTGGTGAAGTACCTAGGGTTTCTGGACATTGTATTTGTTGGTTATTATTGTTATAGTCATTTAATTTCATAAAAAATACATGCGCATGTTGTATTTGTGTTTACAATAATATTTATCCACCTGGGTATCTTCAAATTTTATTTGTATTGTACTTCTAATTTTTGACTTATTTTAGAAGTGAATATTGCAAGCATTTTCCCTTATATTTGATGTCATAGTATTGCATTTGATGCAATATAAATCAGTTCTTTCTATTCTCTCTATCAAAAATTCTTAAACTCAAAAGAAAAAAAAAGACCGTAATGCACATTACAGTGGTATTAGAGTTCAGAATTTCTTGCTAGCCTGTTAGAAAATTCAACAATTTTTTTTTAGATTTAAAATGACATCAAATGGCAGCTTAGAGTTAGCCAAATTACTTTAAGAGATAGGTAATAAAATTAGTTTGGAATCACAAACAAGAAAAAAGTTTCTCATCACTTTGATCCAATTAGAGGGATGTTGGACCATTGTAGAGAAATCACCTTTTGATTTGTTGCAGATTACTCTTGCTCCCAAAGTGACCGCTTTGAGTAAACATAGGTGGTTAAGGCATTCACATGGTGAGATAAGGTTATTGGTTACTACTTGTTTGATATAGATCACAAGAATCTTACAACCTCAACAACCTTATGAAGACAACACAATGAAGGAGGTACTTCAACTAATCATCAATAGTTTCCAACATCTTGGGGAAATCAAAAGTAATCATTTCTCTAGAAGGGTTTCCATACTAAAATATTTGCAGGAATAAGATTGATTAATAATATGCTAGACTTGGGATTGAATTAATTAATACATAGTATGTTTCAATATTTCTTGATCACAATCAAGAAATAACACAATGAAGATGTTATTGCAACCATGAAAGCTATTATGGTCACGTCGATCAATGAAAGTGATACAATGTTTTAGCCCCTTATGCATATGATGATAGCCATTTCCAGGAAAGAACAAGATGTTTCTAAATATTCTTATGAGTTGTTCAAAATGGTGTTCAAACAATATGAGGGAAAGCTAAAAACACTCTTGGATATTGAGGAGGTTAATGCAACAAAAAATGATTGTGAGATTACCATGGAGCATGAAGACCTTCAAGATAAATTTGGTTATATGTGCAACTACTAAACAAGAGGAAGTGTACAATAAAAGTGTCATAACAACACTATATGATATAATTTCAGAATTATATAGTGATGATATTGAGACTAATGATTTCCATGATGTATCTTTTGATTAGCTCACTAATATCCTTGTTGATGAAGAACATAGTGAAAACAATTTTTTAAAACACGGGGATCAAGAGAAAAAATGTTATGATGATTTTAAATCATCTCTGGATGATGGGCATGTTGAGAACATGTATGATGATATTCTCC
Organism: Thuja plicata; assembly: GCA_018584345.1. Taxonomy (NCBI): domain Eukaryota; kingdom Viridiplantae; phylum Streptophyta; class Pinopsida; order Cupressales; family Cupressaceae; genus Thuja; species Thuja plicata. Next base: position 354,828 of record MU226238.1, read on the forward strand.
AATCAGCTAATGAAGAAGATTCTATATACTATTCCAGTGATGATTCTTGTGATGAATTTAGTACTTATGAGTTGGGGAATGATTTATACACATGGGAAACCAACAATAAGGAGTACGACAAGCATAATTTTTTCTGAACAAAGTCATCAACCCTTTAGTGTTTGGGATCCTACTGTAATAGCACCTAAGTAAGATGGTTATCCAACATGGGAATAATTCTTGTTTGATCCTAATAATATTATGACTTTTGAGCATAATGCATGCACGGAGGATTCCATCGATGATTTTATTTATGATATTAAAATAAAATCAAATGTATCATTGCTTGGAGTTGATTTTGAGAAAAGAATTCATGATATTGTTGAATCACATCATGTTGTTGAGAATTTTCAAAACAAAGAGGCACAAGGGATTTGGGGCAACTATGGAGTTACTGCTAATAGGTATGAAATTTCATATTTTAGTATTCATCATAGCAACATTTCATTTGTTTTTGCATGAACATGATTGGATTAATAAATTTCTGGTGGTTGTTGACAATCCATTGTTTGCGATGGGTGATGATATGACATGGGGAAATTCACCTTTTGAGTTGGATGATGAAACAAATCTTGGTTATAGTGTTGTGCTTGATGAAAATAGTAAGGTATGGGATCCAAGAGAAGTTTTAGAACCTGAGTTGGAGTATATTTTTCAATCTACTTATGATTTGAGCTCACTTTATGAGGTGATTGGTTACCCTCTTGGGAGACCACCAAATATAAAATATGCAAACAAGGAACTAGATAAAGTTTGCATTTGGAGTGAGATGACACTAGGAGACTTCATCTTTATTTACTACATGAGGAACTGGAAGGTAACTTGGGTATGCAAAATAATGAGTTCAGTTAAGATCTTTGTCATTTTTGGTAATCGCTTTGAGTTGCTTTGAGTTCTTGCATGAAGATTGGTTTTGAATTTTGGAGTTGGCCAACAAGTTGCAAAATTATTACCTTATTTAAGTTGATAAGTAATATTGTATGCCTTTTATATGTGGGTGGAGAGGTGGTTCCTTCATGAGATGTATTGATTCTTGGAGACTTTAACATTTTAGAATTTGAAAGGTTTCCAAAAAAAGAGATTGAAATTTTTGGACATTTTAGAAAAATATAAAGGAAAAGGCATTTCAAGTTTGATATTTATGTAGCTTTAGAGAAAGAACCTAAACATGATATCTAAATTTTTGAAATTCCATACCTTGGATTCCAGAGTGTTGTTTTATCATATAATAATATTTATTGGATGTTAAATTTGAAGACAACGATTGCTCTGTACACCTTAGTTGTAGAGGCATTCATGGATGGGATACATGAGGCTACCAAAGAAGTCACAAATTTCTTTAAAGTGCATGTTGATTTGGATGACACTTGGAGTTTTGGTATGCACCTTTCTAGGTATGCAAGAGATTTGTCTATTTTGGGTATTTGTGCTCGAGATTCTCAACATTAATTGACAAAGGTTATTGGGAATCATAGGATTGACATTTTAAGTGATAAAGATCAAAATTTAAAACTAAAGGGTGTTGATATTTTTCTTACTAGTCACCATGTGATTTTATTTCTTGATCTACAAACAGATTGGAGAAAGATTCTAAGGATTCCAGAGCATTGATCAAATGGTTACTATTGGAAGTAATTTTTGTTGAATAATGGCTGAAATTTTTAGTTGCGAGCTTGTTGATCGGTTACAAGTTAGTCACAACATTTTACATGTTTCCCTCATTTGGGAGAGTTGGCACACTATTCTTTGTCAAGGTAGTGAGGATTTCTAGTTGGTGATTTCTTGGAGGTGTTTTCCAAGAAAATTTTGAGTTGAATTGTTACAAAATAATATTTATCATAAATGCTTATACTTGGAAAATTCATTGATACTGTTGTTGTCCTTTATATGGAGCATTAAAATCATATTGTACTTTGCTGGTTTTAGTTTTAAACAACATTTTTTTTGTTTACTTCAGATCTTCCAAACTCAAAGAGTTCATCTTATGAAGGTTTGTATTGTGAACTTTGGTAGTCTACTCTTGGTTATCATTTAGGATAGTGAACTTCTTAATTTAATGGTTCATCTATTAGAAACCCTTAGTTTTGGAACAGAAAGAGGTTTCCCAAGTATTGATCTAGTTGTATCAAAATAGTAAATTGGAGGCATGTTATATCTTTGAGGTCCTTTGATAATGAGCATGTTAAACTCTTCAAAATAATTATTTTCCTTTTAGAAATAAGATTGGATGCAACTGCATTTTCTGGTATGACACTACGTGAGACCTCAAGGAGATTTTTTGGGGATTCTAGTTGTGGAAAAATCGTAATGTTAGCAATTCTCTCAACTTTTTGATCAGCCTATGCATGACTCTGGTTCTTTGGTTGCAAATGAGTTGGATGAATTCATCAGACAAGCAATTGAGTACTTCATGGTTGTGGCTGGTTGGTAAAGATGATTTGATCATATGAGATGACTCTTCAGTTACTTCCATATCCATATCTCCTATATTTTTAGTGGGATTTTAGATTTAATACCATTGTCATTATATTTCTAAATTGGTTATGGTGATAATTATTTATGAATAGATTGAATTTGAGACTTGAAAATATTTAAAGAAGTTGTTTGTGAACATTTTTCTAGACATAGTTCGTTTATTTATTGCTTAAAATCTGTTGAATGATAGTCATTGCATATACTAATTCATGGAGATGGAGCATATCACCAGATGATGTCTTATTGATTGCAGTGGGTTAGGTGTGTCAGTCTGTTCAAAAATATTATTTTGACACTTGGGGATTAAGTGTCAATGATATAATTTTAGTTGGTGATACTAGAGACATACCTTGGTTGGTAGATTACATAGTTGTGACAGTGATTGATTTTCTTCATTTTTGGGATGTCATGAGGGGATATCTTAAATTTGGTTCTTAATGGAAGATAAAATTATTTTCTCTGTTTCCTACCATCGTGATTGCCAGTGATTTTGTTGATGCAGTTTTCATTGAGATACCTTGGAAAGATATATTACATACTATTGATTTTTTTCCTCCCAAATATTTCAGTATGGGTTTTGGTGATGTTTACTTTTTGGAGTTCTAGGAGAGGATACTTTGAATTGTGCATGATGAGTTGACAATTTTGATCAGAGTAGTATAGACCCATCATAGTGGTTCCCTTTTGGTTAATATTAGGCTAATGAGTGGGTTTATGGAATCCTAGAGGTGTTGATAGAAATAATTTACTATTCAGATGAGTATAAGGAGCAAAACACCCTTTTCTAGAGCATTTTCAGATACTTTTTCCTACACTTACTATTTTTAGTAAGTCAATGATGAGCACCAAAAAAGTCATTTTTGATGCAGGAGCATCTTTGGGCCTTGGAAATCCTCCTCAACCAAAAATATGTTTGCTTTTTTTCTTTAACTTGTTTGGAGACTGCTCGGTGAAGTACTCTGTTGCTCAAGTTCTGTCACTTGGGTATTCTTGTTTCGAGTTGGTCTTTGTTGCTTGGGTTCTATCGCTCGGGTATGATTGTTCTGAGTTGGTCTCTATTGCTCGGGTTTCTATTGCTCAGTTATGCTTGTTCTGAGTTCAGTTTCTATTGCTTGGTTATGCTTGTTTTGAGTTCATTTTCTGTCACTTGAGTTTGTCTTCTATTGCTCGGGGTGTTCTTTTTCTGAGTCACTTTGTTTCTCGGTCATCCTTTTCTCGAGTTGTTTATTTTGGAGTTGGATCTGGTGGCCAAATTTTGCATTTAATTTCTGTGGCTTAATTAATGTGGGGTCTCTCATTGGGATTTGTGTGGACCTAAATCTAGGTCTCACTTATGGATTTGAGTGCCAACCTCTTTGGTGGACTCTTGTATATATGTGTTTCTCTGTTTTAGTTTTAGAGGTAGTTTTTGGGGGAAATAAAAAGATTAAGTATTGAATTATCTGGAAGGCAGGTCTATGACCTCACATGTATAAAGATCATTCTATAATTGATTAAATATATGGCCCAAACTGGGAAGGCCTTACAACCCGAATGTAATGAGTTTGATCAATTAATGAAAAGGATCTCTGCTATTTCTTTTCTCACTGTGTTGTTGTTGTTTCCGCATTGTGTCTGCAAGCTGGTTTGGTAGTTGGGAGTGCCTTTGGCCCCACCTACTATCCCTCCTTGTGTCATGTGGTATTAGAGCATTGGTGAGATCTAAGTTCCTTCTTGTAAACCCTAACCCTAGTTGGTGATATTTTTGTGGGGTAGCAAATTGCGATCTGACCTAAAATTGTAGAGGGATTCAAGATGGTTTGTGGGAGAGGAAATACAGATCCAGGTGTAGCTATTATGCTTAGATAGATGGATGCAAGATTGGAAGATGTTGAGACAACCCAGTGTAGAGGAAGACATCTTGAGGACATTAGTGATGATGAATTGGAAGAAGTTCAAGGTGAAGCTACACCTGCACCTATGATGGATCAGGAAGAAGAGAGATTCCTGCGAGCATTGACAAGTTTGAATTCCACACCTCAGTTTAATCCTCCTGAGTATAGTGGAAAGTTTGATTCTGATGAATTCATTGAATGGACAACTAAGATGGAAAAGTATTTTGAATATGAAAATGTATCAGAGGACAAGAAAGTCAAGATTGCAAGTACAAAGCTGAAAGGTCATGCATCCTTATGGTGGGAACATCTGCAATTGGATTGAAAGAAGAAAGGTAAAGACAAAATAAAGGTATGGGATAAGATCGTAAAAAAATTGAAAGGCAAGTTTCTACATTTTGATTATTAGATTAACCTTATTAGGAGAATGCAAAGTCTAAAGCAGAAAGATAGATCGGTAAAAGACTATACTAAAGAATTCTACATATTGGACATCAGATCTAGACATGTTGAAGTTGAAGTGGAAAGAGTAGCAAGATATCTGAATGGATTGAGAAGTTCTGTACAAGATGAGATCAGCTTGGTAAAGATGGAAAACATTAAGGAGGCATATCAATTTACCCTAAAAGCTGAGGAGAAGTTGAGAAAGAGATATGAACAAAGACAAAGAGGCAGAGGTGGAAGATTCCCTAAAGGAAGAGGTAGATCTCATGGTGAAAAAGTAGATCTAAACTAGACAAGTCAAATTTAGGTACATCTCAAGACAAAGGAAAGACTAAATGGAAAGGTGGAAGTTCATACCGAGGAAGAGGAAATTACTCCCGAGGTGGTCATAGCAAAAGAGGTTTCCAAGTAACTTGTTATAATTGTGGTGAGGAAGGACACAAATCTTTTGAGTGTACACATGCAAGCAAGAAGGTCAGTAGTAGAAGAAATTCTTTGGTGCAAGAGGATTCACCAAATGAAGCTGAGAAGGAAGGAAATCTCATGATCTGAAGGATACCATGGAGTGAGAAAGATAAGCAAGATCCTATCAGGAAAAGTTTGTTCAAGACCAGATGTAGAGTTGCAAACAAAGTTTGGAAGGTCATTGTTGATAGTGGAAGCTCATAAAATCTGGCATCTGAGGAAATGGTCATCAAGTTGTAGTTGGAGACAATGAAGCATCCAAAGCCCTATCAAATCTCATGGATCAAGGATGAGCATACATTAATGGTGAGTGAACAATGTTTTTTAAATCTGAAAATTGGAAAGTATTATGATAAGGTGTTGTGTAATATTATGCCAATGGATTGTTGTCACATTTTGTTGGGTAGAACTTGGAAATATGATAGACATGATATACATGATGGAAGATTGAATAGATATTCTATTTGGGTTGATGGAAAGAAACAAGTTTTGTTACCTTTGGTTGGAGAATCTATTGGTGAGATATGTACATCTGTGAAAGTTTGTTTGATGGAAGGTAGACAGTTTGTTAAGGATTTGAAAAGAAATGATATATGTTATGCATTGATTCCTAACAAACCAAATAAGAATACAAAAGATGATGTTCCTAGAGAAGTTGAGAAGTTACTCACTAAGTATAAGGAGATAATTTTAGAAAATGTACCTAATGGTTTTCCATTAATGAGAGATATCAGTCATTGTATGGATCTGATTTATGGAGCTAGTTTACCAAACAAAGCACCACATAGGTCAACACCAACCGAGAATGAAGAGATTAACCGACAAGTTCATGAATTTTTGAATAAAGGTTTGTTCTGAGAAATTTTGAGTCCATGTGCACTACCAGCTATATTGGCACCTAAGAAGAATGGAGAATGGAAAATGTGCACTAATTCAAGAGCAATCAATAAGATCACCGTGAAGTATAGGTTTCCTATACTGAGAATGGATGATATAATGGATTGTTTGAGTGGATCAAGATATTTTACCAAAATTTATTTGAAGAGTGGATATCATCAGATTAGAATCAGAGAAGGTGATGGATGGAAGACTACTTTCAAGAAAAAGGAAGGTTTGTATAAGTGGTTGGTTATGCCTTTTGGTTTAACTAATGCACCGAGTACATTTATGAGGTTAATGAATGAATTTTTGAAGAAATTCCTAAATAAATGCGTGATTGTATACTTGGATGATATTCTGATATTCAGTAAGACTAGAGAAGAGCATTTGATGCATATAAGGCAAGTGTTGCAAAGATTGAAAGAGGAAAAGTTGTTGATAAATCTGAAAAAGTGTTCCTTCATGAAAGAAGAACTTGTGTATTTGGGTTTTGTGATTTTAGATGATGGTTTGAAGATGGATCTTGAGAAGGTTGAAGCTATACTTAGTTGGCATACACTTGAGAATGTCAGTGAGATAAGATCATTTCATGGTTTGGAAAGTTTTTACAAGAAGTTTATCAGAAATTTCAGTTCTATTTGTAATGCTATGACTGAGACAATGAGAGGAGACAAAATAGAATTCAAATGGACACATGGAGCTAATAAGAGTTTTGAGACTTTGAAGCTGAAGGTTTCTGAATTACCCATGTTAGCTTTACCTAATTTTAATAAGGTATTTCAAGTCGAATGTAATGCAAGTAGAATTGTAATTGGAGTTGTATTGACTCAAGAAGGTAAACCTGTTGCTTTCTTTAGTGAAAATGTGAATGATAACAAGAGGAAATATTATGTCTATGATCAAGAGTTCTATGCTATTATTCAAGCTATGAAGAAATGGAGACATTACTTGATGCCAAATGAATTTGTGTTGTATAATGATCATAAGGCTTTACAGTATTTGTGTAGCTAGAATAAGTTGAATCAGAGACATACGAAATGGGTAGAGTATTTGCAGAGTTTCACATTTGTGATTAAGAATAAGAGTGGAGTTTCTAACAGAGTTGTTGATGCATTGAGTAGAAGAAGATATTTTTTTGACTAAAATGAGAATTGAAGTTCTTGGTTTTGATGACATGAAGAATTTGTATGAAAGTGATCCTGATTTTTCTGAGCAGTGGAGAGTGTGCAGAGCACCTAATTCAAATCAATCAAGTAAGTATGAAGACTATTTCATTTGGGAAGATATGTTGTTCAAAGGTATTTAGTTGTGTATACCAAGAGGTTCAATGAGAACTAATTTGATTAAGGAAAAACATAGGAGTGGATTGGTTGGACATTTTGGCATTGATAAGATATTGAGTTTGCTTAAGGAAAGGTATTTTTGGCCTTAGTTGTATAAGGATGTTCAAAAATTTGTGAAAAGTTTTAGATTTTGTCAAGTTGAAAAAGGAGTAAGTCTGAATACTGGTTTGTATACACCAATTACTGTTCATGAGAAACCTTGGAGTGATATCAGCATGGATTTTGTTCTTGGCTTACCAAGGACAGCAAGAGGTAATGATTCCATATCTATTATTGTGGATGGATTTTCTAAGATGACACATTTTATACCGTGTAGGAAAACATTAGATGTAGTACATGTAGCAGGTCTTTTCTTTAAGGAGATTTTCCGATTGCATGGATTACCGAGGAGTATCATCTTTGACCGAGATGGTAAATTTGTTATCTATTTTTGGAGAGCACTTTGGAAGAAGTTGGATACTGTGTTGAAATATGGTTCTACATTTCATCCACAGATTGATGGACAAACAGAGGTTGTAAACCAAAGTTTGGGTAATTTGTTGAGATGCCTAGTTGGAGACACACCAAGCAATTGGGATTTGATGTCAGCACAAGCAGAGTTTGCATACAACAATTTAGTAAATAGAAGTACTGGAAAAACACCTTTTGAGATTTTTCATGGCACACAATCAAGAGGTATATCATCCTTGAGAGATATTGTTAGAGAAGAGAAAAGGAGCACTGAAGCAGAAGAATTTGCTGAATTTATGAAGACATTGTAGGAAGATATAAAAAAGAAGTTGGATAAAAGTAATTAAAAATATAAAGATAATGCAGATAGATCAAGAAGACATAAGAATTTTGAAGTTCGTGATGTTATAATGGTTCATTTGAAGAAAGGAAAATTTCATATTGGAACATATGAAAAATTGAAGATGAAGAAATTTGGTCCTTGCAAAATAATGAGAAGAATTGACAGTGGAAATGCTTATGAAGTGGAATTACCTGATGACATGGATATATCACCTATATTAAATATTTTAGACTTGTACGAATACCATGAACCTGATGAAGAAGTGACAGTACCGAATGATTATCCTAAGAAACAGATAGAGGAAGTTGAGAAGATTTTGAATCAAAGAGTTAGCAGAAGTACAAGAGGAAAAGAATACATGGAGTATCTGGTAAAATGGAAGAACAGACCCATTGAGGACTCATCTTGGATTTCTCAATCTAAGTTGGATTCATTGCAGGTTGGACCTGATACATGATTCAAGAAATCATTTCTTGTAACCCCAGGTGTCTGATGCAGAAGCATCTTGGGTCCTTGGCAATCCTGCTCAACCAAAAATATGTTTGCTTTTGTTCTCTAACTTGTTTGGAGACTGCTCGGTGAAGTAATTTATTGCTCGGGTTCTATCATTCAGGTATGCTTATTTTGAGTTGGTATTTGTTGCTCGAGTTTCTGTTGCTCAGTTATGATTTTTTCGAGTTCAGTTTCTATTTCTCAGTTATGATTTTTCTAAGTTTATTTTCTATCGCTCAGGTTTGTCTTTTGTTGCTCGGGGTGTTCTTTTCCTGAGTCACTCTGTTGCTCGGTCATCCTTTGCCTGGGTTGTTTATTTTGGAGTTGGATCTGGTGGCCGACTTCTGCATTTAAATTATGTGGCTTAATTAATGTGGGGTCTCTCATTGGGATATGTTTGGACCTAAATCTAGGTCTCACTTATGGATTTGAGAGCCGACCTCTTTGGTGGAATCTTGTATATATGTGTTTCTCTATTTTAGTTTTAGAGGCAATTTTTGGGGGAAATAAAAAGATTAAGTATTTAATTATCTGAAAGGTAGGTCTGTGACCTCGCATGCATAAAGATCATTCTGTAATTCATTGAATATATGGCCCAAACTGGGAAGGCCTTACAACCCGACATGTAATGAGTTTTGTAACCACCTAGATTTGCTCTGTACCGACCATAGACCCTATCTGCCCTAGGTGTGATCATACCCCCTGTTATGTCAAGACAATGTTACTTTGGCATAATTTATTATTAAATCAAATTTAATGTCCTAGGTGATTTTTATCACTAATTTATATTAACTACTTCAGCCATACAATTCAAATCAATTTCAACCAATCAAATAGTATCAAATTCAAGCAATGGATAAAGTATTTAATTATAAAGGAATTAATCTATCTCATCACTTGCATTTTAAACCCATTCCCCTAGCCTATTAATTTAATTAAAATGGCTATAGTCCTAATTAATTATCAAAAGCAATAAAAAGCTTAAATAATTAATATTCCTATTTTTGAATGAATTAAATAAGTTTAATTCATTTCATTTATATTTCCTTAAACCCTAACCTAACCTATCTCAACCACTTCTACC
>MU226238.1:374166-411546 GCA_018584345.1 Thuja plicata
AGTGGAATCCTGACCTCTCTTCAGCTTTGTATCTAAACCACCCATTTTCAACCCCTTTTTCTATAAATAGAAGGCATTTTTGAGAGCAAATGGCCCTCATTTTTAGAGTTAAAATTGCATTGCTATGCTTTTTAGATATCTATAGCATTTTAGTTTCAATTCCATGCATTGTTATAATGTCAGTTTTCATAGCTTAATTACATGCTTTCTAATCATTTATCTTAGTTTTCAATTAAATCTCTCATTCATAGGAGTGTATTGTCACTGAATGGTGCATAATCTGAGGGAATGATTATGGCATTTTTCAAACTCTTCCTAGATAGGGAGCAATAGGTTGATGTTAGGGTTTTGTTCTTATATGCTCACTAATCCTTGTTTTACACTAACATAATGACTTATTGAAGTGTTGTGTCGCAGGCAACAGGTGCATCATTTGACACTCACAAGTTTGACTAATTAACGAAAAGGATCTCTGATGTTTCTTCTCTCACTGTGTTGTTGTTGTTTTTGCATTGTGTTTGCAAGCTGGTTTGGTAGTTGGGAGTGCCTTTGGCCCCACCTACTATCCCTCCTTGCGTCAATTTTATATTTTTAGTAATGTTGGTGAATTTGGATTTTGATGTTTAGCATTAGATTTGATATAGTTTAGAGTTATTAAATAATGATAAGTTATTGATTTATAAAGTTAAATTAAATATTTAACTTTATTGTTATTTTAATTATATTATTTATTTAATGAAGGAAATATATAGGCCAAATATTAAATCAAAGGTGATTTATTTTAATGGATGAGCCTTTATTATTTAATGCTCCACTGGGAGCTTAAAAGGGGGAGTGATTCTCATTGGTGTACTTAAATATTCACTAATTACACTTTAATTAAGTGTACTTAGGATAATTTTGCATAGTATTTTGCATATGAGACACTTAGGAGTTTTCATATGAGACACTTGAGAGTTTGCATCTTATTTTAGCACATGGCGTAGGCAAAATTCCACTTTAGATGGTGATAGTTGTTATCTCATTCCACTTTATGTTGAGATTCACCTTTAGTGCTCTTATCACATTATCATCCTCTCATTTTTGCACATGTTTGCACATACTTCATTGCACAATCAAGGATGATCCACCTTTGGTGGGCATGTGATTACACCTTGTCTAGTTGATAGGTTTTCTTTTGCATCACTCCTAGTTATCATGCATTGCCTATATATTTAGGCACATCTACATTGTGCTTATTTGAATTTTTATCCATTATTATTTTTGATCGTTATAGAATCATTCAATTGATCATATCACATTTGTCTCTCTTGTGCTATCTATTGAGATTCTAGATCTTGGCATTTTCATTCTTTATTTTAGACAAATTCTTACAATACTTATTGAACAAAAGCAAAATAAAAAAATTATTCCCCAAAGAATATAAAAAATCACTCCAAAAATAATAGCGAAAAAGCATTCCAAAAAAAATAGCGAAAAAGTAGTCTTGAAAAAATAGCAAAAATACATTCTCAAAATAATAGTGAAAAAAACATTCCAAGAAAAATAGCGGAAAAAACAGTCCCCAAAAAATAGTAGAAAAAGGCATTTTTTTTAAAAAATAACTAAAAATCTATAAAAGGTTGATTGGGTCCCTCATTTGGGCATGTTGAATATTGTTATTGTTGATGATTTTTCTCTTGAAGGAGATTGCTCCTTCTTCCTAGTTTGTGAGGACAAAAACACTCATAGGTGACATTCTCTACATAGTTGAAAGACACTATCTGGATATTTTCTTGGTGGTTTCATTCAAAGATCACAATTTTTCTCATTAGAGAGTGCCTATGTTTTAGTTTTGCAAATTTTAATGAATATCTGATCAATAGAGATCAGTTTGGAAGGAAATTTGGAATTTTTTTCTATTGTCTATTGCTGGTCACACCTCCTTAATGCTAGTTGTACTTCCTCATGCCAGTTGTGCCATTTCAAGATCTTGGACATAAGGGATTTATGGTGGAAGAGTGGTATTTGAGGGATTAAACATTTTTAGTGTTTACCACTTGCTGCAAATCAGTGGAACATTCAACCACACCATTTTTTGAGTCATTTGGTGAAGTACCTAGGGTTTCTAGATGTTGTATTTGTTAATTATTATTGTTGTAGTCATTTAATTTCATTACCAATGAATGAGTATGTTGTATTTGCATTTATAATTAGATTTATCCATCTAGGTTTCTTCAAATTTGTCTTTGTATCGTACTTTCATTTTTTGACCTATTTTAAAAGGGAATATTGCAAGCATTTTTCTTTATATTTAATGTTGCAGTATTGTATTTGTTACAATATAAATTAGTTTTTAATAATCTCTCTATCAAACATTCTTAAAATCAAAAGAAAAAAATATCAGACCAAAATAAGGTTGCATATTAAGAGCTTTTTGGTAGTGGAGTAACAATTATCAATGTGTTTTATAATAGCTATACAGAGGTGGATGCCAATGTGACAAAAATTGTAATATAGGGTAAAATTGACATTTCTTGAAATAATAAAGACTCTTAATTTCAACCAAGTTTGAAGCCTTATCACCTTGTTGAAGTTAAATTTCTACTCTTTCTGGAGATAAAGAAGATTGGATGAGCTATATTAGCCGGTGAGATGGCTCTTTGCAACGTTGAACATGTTATTACATTATTGACAATGCTCAAACATTTGGACAATGATCCAAGTCCCTATTTAATTATTTCTCCAAGTTATCTTTTATAGAAATGGGAAAGACAACTTAGAAAATGGCGCCCTTCATTTTCTATTTTTCAATTTCATGGAACTAGATGGGGATCCTTACAAAAAAAAAAAATTATCTTTCAGAGTCTGGTAGACCAACACCTTTTAATGTGTTACTAGTGTGCTATACACTTTTTGAAAGGCATAGTGGACTACAAAAAGATCATCACAAAGTATTGAAGAGGTGGAGATGGAGTTGTATGGTAATGGATGAAGAAAATGTTCTAAAAGGTAGAAATACTTATAGGAGTGGAAAAAATTAATGGGTATACATGTGGCTTGTTACAAGCTTGTGACTAAGTGAATGATTGATGCGAATATCAAAAATAGATTATTTTGTATTTTTATCTTTTATTAGATTGAAATTTCTGAACACATGTTGTCTCATTCATTATGATATGGACACTTGTCAAGATTTATATTAGATATATGGTTTTGATTATTTCTATAAATATTCATAAACTCATTTGTATCATTAATTTTTTTTGCATCAATACAATTCTCTAGTTTTTTACCAAATATATCTTGCTTGATCTCCATTTGTGATAAATACTTTGTTTACAAGTGATTCATGGGCTTGTGGGGTTGAACAAATAACTCCAACATAGTACAAGAGCTCCAACTATGCTATGTTCCTATTGAGGGATTTAGCTTTGAGCAGTCCTTTGGTACACTTTGGATTCAATCTAACCTAAAAAAATCTCCTCCAACTATCTATTATTTTCAATCTAGAGGGTATATTTTCTTGCTCTTATGCCCCCTCTCTCTCCCCACCTAGTGCTTGATCTCACATAGTTTGTACATCATCTCTCCCCTACTCAAAATCATCCCACTTTAATAAAAAGAAGGGAATATAAATTAAAAAACCTAAAAAAATCAAAATATTTATCTTTCCAAATAATAAAAAGAGATTTCATGTTGGCAATGTTGAACACATTTTGAATGTTGAGAGGTGGGGTTGGGGGTGAGTCAACATAAATCAAAATCACACTTGAGTAAATAAATAACTTTAATATTCACCACATAAAACATTCAGTAAGTAATGAAAAGAACCAACGACACATGAACCACAAGATTCTTGTACGTGGAAAATCCAAACTGGAAAAAACCACGGTGAGCACTTGCCCACAAAAGTGAATATATATATATATATATATATATATATATATATATATATATATGTATGTATGTATATATATATATGTATGTGTATATATATATGTATATATATATCTATATGTATATATGTACATATATATACATATATAGGTACATATATATGTACACACACACACACATTGTGTATGAGTAAATCTTCAATCTGTTGAGATCAAGCTCAAATATGCAAATATTAGTAGGTTAGCACATATAAAGATCTAAAACATGAATACACATGAAACAATAAGACAAACACTCATAACATCCGATTGAGCTAAAATAAGTTGCACCCAATTAAAGAATTATTAGATTTTCTCAATAGAAGGATTGTGGATGTGCTCTCTTAAAACACAACCAGCTAATCCCCAATTAAAATTCTTTCTTTATTATGGGTGAGAAACTAAAATGCAAGAGCTAATGGATGAGGAAGGATTCAAGAAATAGTATGAGGCAACTAGTCTCAAAGCTTCTTACCATGAAGATAAAACTACTATGATATGCAATGAAAGAAATAAACTTGAATCATTAGAAAATTATCCTAACATGTAATAGCTAATTGAATTAAGCAAGAACTAAGTTTAAAAACATAAAAATACTATGAATTTCTAGAACTATTCTAGCATGATAACAATGCACAATTGAGAGATGAAATGCAAGGAGAAAGGGCCTCTATTTATAGATTTTTGGAGGGAAGAGAAGGGCTTGGATGAGGTGGCACCTATGTGGCATCCACATAGGAGACATATAAGACACACATAGGCTTCGAAGAGAGGTCAATTTTGAGCATTTAATGCTTGAGTGGCTCAAAGCTGCTCACACATGTATGAGAAACCTTAGGGAAATGTGTGGGGGGCCAGAAGGAGGTTACATTTAAGAGAGTTAAGTGGATCTCTTGGGATGAGTTTCTCACACATGTGTGAGCATTCCATTAGGACTAAAAAGGTTTGGAATCACCTTTTAAGTAAGATTAGTGGGTGATTAAGTGAGAAAGTAGGTTTAACAAGTGGGATAAGTAGGAGTGTGGTAGGGGTAGGGTAAGCTTCTAGATTGGATTAGTAGGTTTTTAGGTAGGGTTTATATTGGCATTCAAATTAGATTTGATTTAATTTAGGTTTAGAGGAATTAGGAATGTAAGGTATTTTTAATAAATATGAATTTCTTAAAAAAGGGTTTTTGTGAGACAAATGTATTAAATTGAATACATTAGGATACTATTTATATTTTATTTAAATACTTTGGGAGGGGAGCTATATAATTGATTAATTTAAATAGATAGATGAATATTTTTAGACGTCTACATTTTTCCCCTCTTTGGTGTGGCGCCGCAAGTGGTTTTGTGTCAAAGAAAAATAAGTTTCCCTAGAAGTTAGGTGTCTAGGAGTCATGCCGAAGTGACGACAGTATGAGTTTGTACCCCCTCGAGAAAAGAACGCAACAAGCAGAGCGTTGTGGATTTTTCTCAAAAAGGACGCAAACAGGAGGGGGAGGAGAGAGAGCAGGTTGGGAAGAATGGGAGGGGAATAGTGAATAAATAGAAGCCTTGCCGAAGATAAAAATGAAATAATGGATCTAAATGCAGCTAATGGGACTTTGGGATTAAATTGTATAAAATGTTGGAGAGCACACCCTAGTTTGATATTGCAAGAGGAGGTATCCATCAGGTGTTAGAAAACACAGATGGCATGGTTACTTTGCATGGAATAGACATGTAGAAAGAGTAGGTAGATTTAGGAACATAAATGTAGAGCATGTGGAGATGAGGGAACTAATGTAGGGTCACTCATAGGGAGACCGAGCCCAAGGCATTGTTAGAGACTTGGTGGAAAGTGTAATAGATCCTGCCCCTAGGAAGTCAGGCATTATCATAACTGTGTAAACAAAAAAGATGCACTAAAACACCAACAAACAAATCATACTCCAAATAATGCATGTATCAATAGATACCATTCAATATATGCCAAGATATAGGAGATCCAGGTGGTTATGAGTAGGTTTCAATTGACACAAAAACATAAAATCAACAAAAAAAGCCTCATGACCAAGCACTCATTTAGTCCAAAATTCTTGCCATTAACAAGATTGCGTGAGGGAGGATTTGATAAGCTGAAGCAGGGAGGATGCACCCTAGTGGGCCAATATTAGATTGAGGTGTCAAAGAGTATGTGTTTTCTAGCAATAGATGTGGGTAGAACAAGGAGCGAGGAAAGTCGATCTCTAAATTGGGTGGGTGGAAAACTGGTGCAATTATTGTGTCTAGGAAAAGTTTAGTGCCATGGGGTTAAACTTAGTGTGATTAGGACAAGGAGCGGATGCGATTGGTCATGGGGTGGGATGATGTGAACTATGAGGTTGTAGGACTAGGGGGATGGTACTGGAGGGTGAAAAAACACATCACTGTGCTGAGGGAAATGTGAAGGCGAGAGGGGGATATAGAGAAATGGGAAAATTTGGATTGGGTCAATGGATAATTTTAGGATTTTTCTAAGATTTTATGATGTGTTTGGGATTTTTTTTTTTTTTGATTTTTTTGGGATTTTTGAGTGTTTTCACTGTATAGGAGGAAGCGTGGGAGACATTTATTATAATATTATAAACCGAAAGGATCAAATCTCAAGAATTGGGAGAGTTATGGGAGAAAATGGCAAGAGAATGAGGCTATAAGTAGGGGTCGAGGGGATAGGAAGGACATTTACAACCTTAACCAAGAAGAAAATAGATCTCTGAGTGAAAAGATGGCCAAGGAGAAGCTTACGAGGTAGCTTATGTAACATGTTAGGATCCATGGATGACCAATGGAGTTGGCAGAGGTGGTATGTCTTGAAACCCTAGCCTAAAATTTAATATTTTAGAGTTATTTAATACATTTTGGGTGGGGTAGGTGGGTCATTAATAAGGGAAAACTCATTATGGGCCAGAGACATTGATTCCATAACCAGCGTCTGTGAAGACGTTGATCCCCAGACCAGGGTTTGCACAAACATGGGTCCCAGATCTGTGTCTCCGAAGACGTGGGTCAGGGTTTGGGCAAGACAGAGATGTCAAAATAGGAATCGACATCTCCACCCGAACATGCCAAAATGGGTAGACACCATGGTGACAAGGATGTGAGGATAACCAGATTGCGCTAGGGGGGGTGGGAAAAGGCCTAGGGGTATGATGCTCTAGTTATGCAGGTTTTGGGTTAGAGAATAAAGGCTAACATGATTCTTTGTGGTTGTAGGAGCAGTTTACACTACTTGGATCAATGAAGCATTGACCTCCTATGATGGAGTTGGGAGACCAGCTGACAGAGGCGGAGTGGGGGTTAGTGTCTGTAGTTGGGTTAGATTATGTGCAATAATGGCTTTGGCTATGGGAAAATAATGGGATGATGATGACTCTGGTGGAGAGGTGGCATAGAGACACCACCACTTTCTATTTTCCTACTAGAGAGGATACTATCACTTTGCTAGATGTGTGGCGCATCCTGAGGGTTTGATCAGGGAACTAGTACCATAGTACAAAGTGGAGGACTACGAGCATTATATGCATATCTCCTTTAGGAGGTGCATGAGGAGATACCTCAAGACAGGACCTAGATGCTATGGCAGCCGATGGTGGACAAGAGGATTTGGAGGGTTGCTTTATTTTTTGTAGGTTTGATCGAGGAGTATGTTGGAAGATCTGTTGAGACATGGATTCAGGATGGGATGAGATAGGGTTCTAGAAGAGATGCTAGAGTTAGGGATAGTTTACTGCTGGGGATACATCATGCTCGGGCATCTATATCATGATTTGCATATGTGTGCACACCGCGAGGTGCACAACATGGGTACAAGTATTACATTGTTACTGGTATGGGCCTGGGATCACATTGTTGTGCTTTGACCACTGCATCTTTGAGAGGCTTTCCATCTAGGAGAGCCTTACACCTATCATTAGAGACTACCTCTGTTGCTACACTTTAGTAGGGCAGACCAGATATTGTAGGATGATGATTGATGAGATCCAGGTTTTCTGCTAGACTCCCTTTAGAGTGTGTGAGCCATGGGGCACGACTGACTGTCAAACAAGAGTAGAGGTTGGTAGAGAGGAATTTTTATATCTCTACTATGTATATATAGACCGCATCTTACTAGGGTGGATGATTTATCAGATTGAGAGGTACAGACCCTCTCGGGTGATGAGACAGTTTGGGTTGTAGTAGGGTGTGGTGGTGGAGGATGATATTCATCCTCACGTGTTCAGGGAGGTGGGGGAATGAGGAAGAAACACATATTCCCTGACTTTGAGGACTACCTAGTAGACACTGGCATAAGTGGATTGGGCTAGGAGGCCCAATATAGTGGATGTAGGGATGACTGCAGAGTATGCAACATGGTGGGCTGCCCACATTCCTATTAGATTGACAGATCCTGTACTGGTTGCTACTCATGAGAAGCCTACAGGTGATATGGACATAGATGGAGACACTATAGTTGGGGATGCCCCAGATTCATCATCAACAGGGGGAGATAGAGGAGAGCCCCATCAAAATAGGTGAGGATAGTATAGGCTAGGACATACGTAATGGATGAGGGCCCACAGGGATAGGGATAGAGATAGGTACCACCATCATAGGTAGTATAGGGACAAGTAAAGCCCCCACCAGGACTACCATGGCAGGGACCACAAGTATAGGAACCCATAGTACTATTGGAAAAATGGTTAGCACTCCCCTCGAGATTCATGAAAAGGGACTAACCGCCTCCTATGGATTCTATAAGTCAAGTGGTTGTATCGAGAATTAAAAGGTTGATCTTTTGGTGCAACGACAACCACACTTGTAACAAATAATATCAGATCTTGGTCACAAGTTTGAATCCCCTTAGGTAATACTGAGGGGGAGATTTTTGGAAAAATGGTCAATGCTCCTCTTGGGATTTGTGAGAAGGGACCAACCACCTCTTGTGGATTCTATAATTTGAGTGGTTGTATCAGGAATTAAAAGGTTTATCTTTTAGTGCAATGAAAACCAAAACTGTAACAAGTACAGGTACCATCGGTGGCAGTAGAAGGAGGGCTGACACAAGTGGTGTATGATACACTTGACACCGAGTTATAGAGGGTTAGGGTGCTTCTAGAGATAGAGTGTGAGGATCATGTGACTATATAACCTGAGAGAGACAACCTACAGACAAAGGTGAGAAGGGTTAGGGAACACCTAGAGATAGAGCGCTAGGATCACACTACCACATAGGCTAAGCAGGACAACTTGCAAAAAAAGGTAGGTAGGGCACATGGGCTGATGGAGGCTAAGAGGGTGAAGGATGACAATACCCAGGCTGAACTAGACACACTTCTGATGAGAGTAGAATCAAGAGATTTTACCATGGGAGAGGTAGTGCCGCAGGATTTTATGACTCTGAGGAGAGAGGTGGACACTTTTTTGGGTTAGATGGTGACTTTAACTGAGAAAATTGAGAGTGCTACTGAGAAGGTGGATACTTTGACAATGCAATGGGATGAGGCACATAGACATGATAATACATACATGGGGAGAGGGACAAAGCCCGACAAGTAGCCACAATAGAAGGGGAAAGACATTTGATGACTGAGGATTTTTATGCACATAAGGAGGTAGGCATTAGAGGCAGAGATACGACCTACTACATAGTCCTTTATTTTGATGTAGTTCCTGAGGACCGATGACAACCTACATATACAGAGTGGTCACAATCCAAGAGCACTAGTAGGGCATCACAAGGATCAGTAGGGATGTCGCCCCGCTCAGGTATACAAGACAGGGGACCCTCACAGCTGGCCCCATGAGCTACCTAGTCATGATGACACATTTTTACAGTTTTTGATAAGATGTATAAGCATTACAACACTTAGGTACATTTTTATGTATTTATGATGATGGACTTATATGTACTCTAGACATTTTACATGCGATGATGAAGTTTGACTTATATGAGATTTGATGGGCTTATGCATTTTGATATCTTATGATGGTTTATATATGTGATGCATTTATGATGTCCTTTTTATATACATATATATATACTGACTCTTTTGATGTAGGATGTTATGGTATGATATAATATTAGTACCGACGCATTATGATGCAGGATGTGATGTTATGGTGGATGCACGACATGTAGATGGATTTTTATGCTTTCGTATATGATGTTTATATATGTTGTATTTATGATGCAAATGTATGTAATGAGGATGGATAATTAATGAACTAAAATTCAACTTGAGATGTACTTAATGAAATGCATTAATGATGTAGATTTAATGAATTAATAACCTAATGGATTAATGTTTTGACCTAAAAAAATTCATTAATGAAATGGAATGAATTGGACTAGTGATAATAATAATATACAAAATGAATTAATGATGCACACTAAATGGATTAATGAATTAATGAAATGAATTAATGAATGAATAATGCAATTAATGAACTAAAGTGAGATGAACTAATGAGATGAACTAATGAGATGGGTTAATGAGATGATGAATAATGCACTTAAGGAATGTACTTTAATGAGAGGAAACTAATGCTAAAATGATCTTAATGCATAATGAACCTATAAATGAACTAACACACTCAAACACATGAGATGGCCTAGTGTGATGCATATGATCCTAAGTCGATGAGGATGGATTTGAGGGGATTATTTTTGTGTATGTCATCTTGACTAAGGAACTCATTAAGAGAGCCACATGGGATTTTGAATGAAGTGCATGAGGATTGGACACAGGGAAGCTCAGGATAGTGGGATAGGACATGAATGTACAACTAGAATGGGTGGTTATATACAAAAGATATATGCAAAAGCCCATGGATTGGGATAGGAGTCGATTCTGTAATAGGTGCATGTGATAATGGAACACCTAGGGAATATGGATTCTATGACAAAAATTTGAATTGGAAATGGATGAATATGTTGGATGAGATAGATTAAGACAAGAGTTTGATAGATAATGATACGTTCCACTATGTATGATGCTTGTTTTCCAGGTTTTCACCATGCATACTTGTCCTAGGTGCTTGATTTCCAAGTTTTAACCATTGGATGATTTATTTATCTTTACTTTTTTATATTTTTGATTTTTTTTGTTATCATCAAGGTGCCTGTTTATCGTGTTTTCACCAAGACAATGATTTTTTATACTTTTTTATGGATTATTTTAGAGAAGTGGGGTACACTGCATGGATTAGGCATAGAATCGCTTAAGGTGAATGATGTTTATGGGATCATTCAAAGTTTCTCCTTCTAATATAGATAACTGATATGCCCTTGACCTAACATTTGCGGTGAAAACATATGTGCCCAACCAAGTGACCTATAATTTTCCCTTCTTTTCTCTGTTTGTTTGTACCTTTTGATTTTCCTTGAGGACTAAATCCCCCACCTAGAATTTTCGTGGGTGGATTTTCTTGTTGTAGCTTCTTTTAAGCATTTTTTGATAAACAACAAGATGATCATAGGATTTTGTTTCTTTTCATTTAATAGGTCAAGTTGTGTGATTCGTGCCACGTGGTAGTCTTAATTAGTGATCAGGTTCTTGAGTGATACATGCAGCGAAGGAAGTATGACCTTGATTGGTAAGATGAATTCTACACCATACACAAGTGAGTAGGGGGCAGTGCTTGTAGGAGTGCAGTAAGAGGTACGATATGCCTAGATGGTGGGATTGATTTGGAGGTCCCAGTCATGACCAGTGTCATTACCAAATTTCTTGAGGATCTTTAGGAGGGTTTTATTAGTTGCCCCAGCTTGGCCATTTCCTTGTGGGAAATATGGACTGGAAAAGCGATGGTGGATGTGGAATTGGTTACATGGATCTGTCATGTGTTTATTTTGAAAGGGTGTTCCATGATATCTAAAGATGGTGTAGGGAATGCCAAAGTAAAAAATGATGTGGTAGAGGGTGAGTTTGGATGTTTGAACTCATATTGTGAGGGTGAGGGATAGTTTCCACCCATTTGGTGAGGTACTCAGTAGCCATGATGATGTATTTGTGTCCTTTTGAAGACAAGGGGGTGATCTTACCAACAAGGTCAAAGCCCCAACACGAGAATCATTATGGAGGCGTGATAAGATGTAGATCTTTCCCTGGGGTATGAATTAGATTGCCATGTTGTTGACAGGGTAGGCATTTATTTACAAACTCACAAGCATCGTGTTCCATCATGGGCCAATAATATCTTTCTTATAGAAGTTGCTTGGATAGGACCATGCAACTTGTGTGGGCACCGCAAATTCCAACATTTACTTCTTGTAATGCCAGGGCAGCCTTGTTTGAGACAAAATGCCTAGAGAGGACGTTATGATATCCCCGAAAATATAGGGTATTGGCTACAAGAGTGTAGCGGGATGATCTTCTAATGAGGTTTTGGCATTGATTATTTGTGAGTTGGGGGGATATGATACCATTTTTTAGATAGTGTGAATGTCGTGGTACCATGGGGATTGAGGACCAACCGAGACACATACCATTCCAAAATTGGAATTCTCATAAGAAGGTGCATGGACCATCTCGACTACAAATTCTTATTTAAATGCATCCTAAAGAATTTCAAGAATGGATCCAATGGTAGCCATCGCATCTGCTGCTTTGTTCTGTAATCTGGGGACCTGTGTGATCTACAATTTTAGGAAGTACTCTTTCATTTTGTCCACTAGTTCTTTAGAAGGAAATAAATTATCATCCTTTATTTGGAACTCATCTAGGACTTGCTTTATGATGAGTTGTGAGTCTCTGAATACTTTTAGTTATGTGATGTTTCATTGAATATCCATTATTAACCCCACGATGAGCGCTTCATATTTTGCAATGTTATTGGTGTAGGGAAATGCAAAATTGAATGCTTTGGGAATATAGTCACTTTGAGGGATGAAAAAAAGGATTAGTGCCCTTGATCCATGAGCTATATAGGATCCATCAAAATAGATCTTTGAAGAATGTTGTTCCTTGATCATGCATAGGTGCTCAATTGGGAATTCCATGACTAAGGGGTATGCATCTACAAATTGTTCCTCGACCAGCTAATCCACAATTACTTGCCATTTGATTACCTTTCTATCCACATTCTAAATGTCGAATTCAGTTAGGAGCATTACCCATTTAGCCATGTGGCCTGTGAGAGTAGTTTTGGATAGCAGATACTTGAGAGGATCTACTTTGGATATGAGCTTGATAGTGTGACTAAGTATATAATGCTAGAGTTTTTGACTGGCGAAGACCACTTCCAAGCATGAATTTTCCATAGGTGAATAATTAAGCTCATATCCTATAAGCATGTGACTGATGTATTATATGGCCCTTTCCTTTCTATTTTCGTCAAGTTGATCAAGATGTGCCTCGAGTGCTGTAGTAGTTGCAAATATGTACAAAATGAGTTATCTTCTCAGAGTTGGTGGTACTCGAATGGGTGGATTTTCTAGATATAATTTGATTTTTTTTTAATTTCTCTGACACGGCGGGTCCTATTTGAAATTGGTGTCTTTGTGTAATAGATGGGTGAAAGGATAACACTTATCAGCAAGCTGTGAGATGAAATGATGGATGAATTGCAAATTCCCTTGTAGGCTACACAACTTATTAAGTGTTCTTGGCAAAAGAATTTCCATTATGGCTTTGACTTTCTTTGGATAAAATTTTAAGCCCCATCTTGATACTATGAAACCCAAGAGTTTTCCAGATGTAACCCCAAAAACACATTTCTTTGGGTTGAGTTTTCAGTCATAATGTTGAAGGCGGTAAAATACACACTCCAACACATCTAAGTGATCAAACCTTGTTATTAATTTTTCTAGGATGTCATCCATGTAATCCTCAAGGATCTTGTGAATTATGTCATGAAAGATAACAGTCATGACTCTTTGATATAAGGCACATGTGTTCTTTAGACCAAAAGACATCATGTTGTAGAAGAAGGTACCCTAGAGGGTTGTGAATGTTGTCTTATGTTGATCTTCTTATGCGATGCAGATTTTAATTATATCCAGAGAAACCATCCATGAGTGACAACATCTCATGTCCAGCTATGAGGTCGACGATCATATCAATGTTTGGAAAGGGAAAATTGTCTTTAGGACATGCCCTATTAAGGTCCCAAAAGTGTGTACATCTGATCTCTCTAGTAGGCTTTAAAATAGGCACCACATTGGAAATCTAGTCTGAATAGTCAATGATGCATATGATTTGAGCCTCTAGGATTTTCTCAAATTCCACTTTTACTAATAGGGCCACCTTAGGATGCATCTTGCAAAGCTTTTGCTTGACTGGTTTGAAATTTAGATCTATAGAAAGATGATGCACAAAAAGGTTTGGATCTAACCTAGGCATGTGAGCGTAAGACAATGCAAAGTTAACTGTAGCCTCCTGAAGGAGTGTAGTGAGAGCTAATTCTTTTGCCTTTGATAGTGATGTTTCAATGTAAGTGATCCTTGGACATTATTTTGTTCCCATATTTATGAGTTTAGTTTCTTTGATCAGAATGGATGACTGCTCTGGTTTGTAATCATGAATAAGAGGAAGAGGAAAGTCTTCATCCTCTAGTGCCTTGGAGAGGTTTTTAGTTGAGGATGAACCCTTTTTTTTTATAACCTTTTTAGAGTCAGATAGTGCCCCAGGGGGTTTTCATTAGGAGACCCATGTTTTTATTTTTATTTTTGCAGCTAAAGACTTCCTCTTCCCCAAAATATGCCTTTGGGATAATTTTTAGATATGCGCTAAATTTTGCCCCCAGTATTGCTATTGTTTTGTTGCCCCCATGAATCTTAGGAGTGAATCCTCACTTTGGAACTCATCAACATGTACAATGCTTGGTTGGTCCTAGCCTATGAGTTTAGGATGAATGAGTGGAAGGTCAATGCATTTTATGGAGAGTTGGCGAAGGAAAGAATTGCCCAGGAAGGTTTCATCATCGAAAATATCATCATAAGATATCTTAACTTCCTCTTTAGGGATATCTTCTATTTCAACAATTTTTCTGAGGGGATTTTAGTAAGTACAACTATTTGAATTAGTGCCCCCAGTTGTGTCTAGGCCAAAACCTAATCCTTGAATTCTTGGTAAGAGAGGAGGCTCAATGGGAGTCTTCATACCACCCTATTCATGGCCTAATTGCCTCCTTGGTAGTTCTATTTTTCTATTTATAACTTGTCAGAATGAAGGTATTTGTCCTTAAAGTAACCAAGGATATTTTCATCAGGGGCTTGAGGATCCTGACATAACCATATGTTGATGTCATGTTCCATTTCCTGACTGTTCAGGATTCCATGGGATAAGAATGTGGAAGAGACAATTTGTGTTGGTTGTGGTTCATTTTTCTCCAATGGTTCTTGGTGAGATGGGTGTCCTTGAGTGTTTGGGTCCATAGCTAGGGCTCCAACTGCAAATGTGTCTAATAAACTGTATTCCTTGTAGCCACTATTGTCGATCTTGAAACTAGAAAGTGTGGAGGTGAGGATGGTTTTTGGGTCAACTTAGGTTCTGTAGGAGCTAGCAATGGAAGTACCAATATCAATCCACAAGCAATGATTTGAGAGGGGAAAATAAGCTTCCAATGCATGGAAGTATGTAAAGGGCTAGGGATCAATGTTGATGGTGACTTCATCTCCATCATGTGGGAATTCGATGCATTGATGGAATGTGGAGGGAACAAATTTCATGGAATATATCCATGGGTGACCGAGGAGGATGTTAAACATGAGGTCAAGATTAACAAAATGGCATATTATGTCCTGTATTGCTGGGCCTAACCGGATAGCTAGTGAGATGGTACCATTAGAGGTATGTTCCAGATTATCATATGCCTTGATAGTTGTGACATTATTATTTGTCTAATTTAGTGTACCCCACTTGATTTATGAATTTTAAAGTGCATAAATTTAGGGCCAAACCATTGTCTATCATGACCCGTTTGAAGACAAATTCATTGACCATGACAACAATGCAAAGTGGGAGATTGTGATCTAGCTCAACGGATGGCTTGTCAGAAGGTTTGAATGAGATGCTATTAGATTCAGACAAATGACCTACAAGGGTTTTGAATTGGGTAGGGTCAATATTATTTGGGATACAGGACTCTTGCAGGGATTTATTGAGGACCTCTTGATGGATAGGTGAAGTCTGAAGGAGATATAGGATGGAAATTTGGGCGGGTGGATTCCCAAGGTGTTCCAAGAGATTGTATTGTGCACCAGAGGATGAAGCAGTAGTGGTACCTATGAAAAAAATTATTTCCCTATGTGTGGTGACTGTGCATTGACTATCAACACCTTTGACATGGATTTTATTGATAGTGGGCTCAAACTGTGAGATGCAATCAATGAATTTATCATAATTAATATTGACAATGGTATAAACCTTTCCATTAGCATGATCTCCTTGTTTACCTTTTCCTTGATTTGGTGGTGGATTGGTCTTGGTAGGTCCTTTTCTAGTGTTGTGTTGAGGAAACACATTTTGGTATATCTGTAGATTGGCGTTAGCTGAGCTCTATGCTGGAGAATCAATTCTAATTTCCTCCTGATCTATGAGATCCTAGATGCAATGCTTTAGTTTCATGCATTTTAGGGTGGCGTGTCCCTTAACATGGTGGTAGTCACAATACTCATTATCTCTATACCATGCAGCCTTGGGAGTAGACTCATCAAATGGTTGAGTCTGTGGGTACACAATCAAATTGGCCTTGACCATTCTGTGGAAGATGGCATCGATGGGTTCACCCAAAGGGGTGAAAATTCACTTCTATGTATTTTGGGCTTAAGGTTGTGATTTTCCTTGTAGGACCAATATAGCATTCATTTGATTTGTTGGAGGTTGGTAATTCTACATGGATGGTTGATAAAATTTCCTAGGCGGTGGGTAGTTTGGTGGTATGCTGGTGCGGGTCACTAGTATGCTAGTGTGGGTGTCCTAGGACCAACTACAACAATTTGGACTTGTTTGGTGTCTATGGCACCATTAGTCATTATGATTTTGTTCTTGTTCCAATACAATGATCTTTTGTTGTTGGGGTTCCTTGTAGTTCTTGATCATGCCATCATCTAGGAGACCCTTTTTGAGGTCCATTCCCTTTCCTCAGATCTCTTGATAGGTTTGTAGGTAGTTCATACGCATATGATGGGCTAGTTTAGGGTGCAGATTAATAATGAATATCTTTGTTAGATGCTTTTCAGGGGGGTGATATGATAGTCTCATGGTGAGTCCTTTCCATCATCAGAGGCAATCTTCCAAGATTTATCCACCCCTTTGTTTGCAGGTTCAAAGACCTAGGAGAGATAGATGGCCCTCAATGTTGTGTGCATATTAGGCCATAAAATTTTTAGATATTTTTGTAAATGTCAAGATTGTACTATAAGGGATTTTATAGAATCATTTGAGAGTGGTTCCTCATACACTCTTTGGGAAGTGGCACATGACATAGTTGTTTTTGTAAGAAACCTATTCAAAAGCCATGTAAAATTCCTTAACATGACTAACATGATCTCCCTTCCCCCTATATTTATCAAATTTAGGAGTCTCAAAGTGCTTGGGGAAGGGGATCAGTGTGATGGAGTGGTCAAATGGATAGGGACATACCTCCTCAAAATTGAAGGTCTTTCTTTCAGTCCCTACACAAAGCTCTTTGAGAGAATTCTTCATTTCTTCCCACTCTGAGTTTGCAGGTGGTGGAGTGGGTTCCCCTAGTATATTGGATTTGGGTGCTTGATATGGGTTGAATAATGCTGGGGAGTATGGAGGATTTTGTGGGGGATATTACGGTGTATGATAAGGAGATTGGTTGATTGCGTAAGTAGGATTCGAGGGAGGTAGTGGTTTTTTTTTCTTGGGCATAGTGTTGCTAAGGAAATGAAGGTAAGGTTGGTTATGGTTGCAAAGGTTTTTGATAGGAAGGTTGTGCTGGCTGTGACACCTGATAGATTGGACAAGTGTATGTTTGGCCTACATAGTTTGGATGGGTGTTAGAAACACCATAGGATGGATAGGTGTTCTACGGGTTTATGTTTCTAGAGGGCGGAGTGAGATAGTTGATGTAAATGGAAGTAATTGGTTTTTGGGGAGGTGGAACAGTTTTTTCTACTGTAGATGGTGGCATGACCAAGTAGTTGGTGAATGTGAGTTTTTGAGGTTAAGTTGGTAGTGCAAAAGGTTTTAAGAATTGCTGCTGCATTTGGAAGGTAGGAGGATTGGTGATATGTGAATGTGTGGGAACTCCAAGGGATTGTAAAGTGGCCCAGGAATAATGTAAAGTAGATAATGCAGTAGTTTATGAGGTTTGGGAGCCTTGGGAAGCCTGTTGTAAAGTGGACACATTGGGTTGTGCTTGGATTCTGGGTTGGGGTGCCACAACATTTTGGGGTAGCGTTGCTGGTTGGGCATGAAATGTGGTACCTTGAGGGAACAATGGTTGGTTGAAGGATCCTATAGGTGGCATGCCCATGGTGAACTATGATTACTATTTTTGTAGTGGAGGAATGGAAGGAGGTAATGTTGTTGCTATGAAAGTGATCGAGGCTTGTGTAACTGGTGGCTGTGAGATGATTGGTTGAGTAGAAATGGGATGGGTAGAATATGATGGGTTAATGGTTGGTTTTACATCCTAAGTAGCAGCATGTTGGTCTAGTTGAGATGATGGAGGTGGAGGAGGATTATAGGGTAAAGCTCCCATAACGGTGAATGGAGTTGGCTATGTTGCAGTATGCACTATGGGTTGGGTAGTGGTTGGTTTGAGTAAGTAGGGTATGAGTGAGGTGACTTGGGATGTTCTTAGGTTTGGGTTAATGATTTATTCCACTATGGGTTGAAATATGTTGGCTGGGCTATGTATGGGACATTCTATATGGGGTGGTCAGAGTCCTGGTGGAAGGGGGATACCCTCACGCTAATAGTTAGTGAGTATGGTAGCACTATAGTGGCGTATAATAGAATTGGCCATGTGTGCATGTCTGGGATGAATCATAAAAGATTCCATAGAGCTAGTGATAGGGACCTCGTTGGGATCGGCCCATATGTGCTCAATTTTCCCTTGGTGTTGAGGCTCAAAAGAGACCATGGCATTATTCAGATCCATTGTTGGGTTAGACGAGCTAGAAAAAAAATTGGAGTCCATATCCTTCCTCTTCTTGGAATGAGTTTCAAGTGTCATGAAATGTGCTCTAGGATGGATGATAAAATATGAGACTAAGGTAAAAAAAATTCCTAAAGATGGTGCATAAATATTCCTAGGACTTATAAGGATGATAAGGATGCAATATTTAGTGTTTGATATGCAAGTGATACCTATGGATGATGATGATGACTCAATTGATAGAGACATCCTAAGGGCTTAAGGGATAACTTAGCATAAAAAATATAGTGAGTTTCTTTTCCTAATGTAGGCTCAAATGGATGTGATTAGTAAACCTAATACATACTTGTGGCCTTTTGGGAGACGAGACTCTTTGTCAATATGAACGAACCTTTAGACCAAGGTAATAGGGTTACAAGGAAAAAGTAAGCTATCCTAAAAAATTCTTAGTCAAGGAACAAAGCTAAGGAGTGGTTTTGATCAAGATGTAGGTCTTTAAGCAACTCAAAAGGACATGTCACCAAGTATGGGATGTTTTTGATTTTTTTTCTTGGAATATGGATAGGGATTAGGTTTGAGGTTTGATTGATTGGATAATGCTTACCTAAAGGGATGACTTAGGATGATTATAAAATAAAATGATGGAGATGAAAGCTTTGGGATGAATAAGAGTAAATGGAAAGGTTGATGCAATGTTCCGACTAGTCTTATCTCTCAAAGTTGATAAAGACATGGTTCAAATGATACTTGTCCATGAAGCATGAAATCTTGTTGTTGAAAATGACCTTTTCATACTTTTCACATTCTTGGATATCTTATTGGACAGATTTCATAATATGTTGATACTTCTTGGTCTCTTGATTGGTGAACTTCTGCTCTCGGTATTGTTAGTTCCTATTTTAGAGTTGCCATATTTTAAATTTTAAAAATAAAATCTCTTTCAGTTGGTCACCTTTTCAAGAGTGTAAATCAAGTCCTATTGTTCCTTAGTCACGTCTTTGCCTATCAATCTATTTCATCTTTAAAGTCAGTTGCATCACATATGGCCAAAAGTTCTTGTACTTAAGAAAAGTCAAGTTTCCTTATGATTTTAGATACTATGAACCTGTTTGAACCAATTTGAACTGTGTTCAAAGAAGTTCAAAGTAGTTCAAAGAGATTCTAGAAAGTTCTTGAAAAGATATTGGTTGACATACCATGTAAAGTCATGTGTAGATTATTTTTGAAGACATGAAAAGATATAAATGAAGTATCTTAAACTGAAGTGAACCATGATGAACTTAGTTCATAAAGGTTCAAATGGTTTCACAGTGGTCTTCTATAGTTCAGGGGTTTTTGGCAGTCGGTGAAGTTTTTCCAACATTTAGAAATATAAAGTTACAACTCGGGCGCATATGTTGAAGGCTTGAACTTAAATAAACCATTAAGAACCATATTGAACCAAGTTCATTTTGGTTCAATGAGGTTCAAAGAGGTCCTGTAGGCATCATTTAAAATCAAGTCATGTGATAGTCTATAAGTTACAGATATCAAGGAAGATTTGTAATTAATGAGGTGACCTGGAAAGATCAAGGTAATTATGATTTCAAGAGTTCTCAGAATTTGTGTAATAGGGATTAATGACTTGTAGTGTGGGAATGTCAAATAAATATACTTTCCTTGCACGTGTCATATTTTGCAATTAAGGTTTGAGATTTCATTTTCCTTGTTATTAAGAGCTTTAATAGAATAGTTGCAAACAATCATATTTTCAAGGCGGAGTGACAGAGGTAAGATCAATTGAGCTCAAAGAATTGTTTGAAGCTTATGAATGTGAAAGGTGAGTTCTGGAAGCCCTCCTTGTTAATATTTTCAAGTTTTTGTTGAAGGATTTAGAAACCTAGTCTTTTTAAGAGTTGAAATTAAGGCATTATGAAGTCTTATTTCCATTTCTTTGGGAATGTTTCTAGTTTGGTCTGTGATGGTCCCATGATAAGCGATACCAATTTGAAGAATGTTAATTTAGACAACATAAAAGAGCGAATGGAAACCCAAGTAGAAGATCCTTTTGTTTTAGAAATTCTCAATAGCGGTTAGTTACAGGTTGTAATGTTTCCCCAAACTAGCATATGCCCCAAGTTAATTCAAGAATGCATAAAAGGGTATGATAGTAGAGCAAAGTGGATAAAGAAGAGGGATGATGGTGTTCTTCTTTTTTTCAAAAGAGAACTTGTGGTCTCTGCCCTCAAAATTCCTGACCAGACCTTCTCTGAGTTTTCCCCTACCCATTTAGTGTTTAAGTTCAACGAAGGTGTGGAGAGACACAGGACTTCCATAGCTAAAAATTGGTTACTAAAACCCCAGAGAGGAGATTCTCAGTTACCAAAATGTCTCAACAAAGATCACATGAAGCCCTATGTTCATGAAATTATGGTGTTTCTACATAGAGTTGGGGGGTTCTTCAGAAGCCTTTTTGTTTGCTGAGTGGATGTATTTTTATGTTTGGGTCATTTTAGAGGGTAAACAATTTATGGACTGGGGTGAATTGATTGCAGAATCAATGAGAGAACAACTTAAGATGTATCAACTAACTAGTAATGATTTATTCATGTCCTCATATCTCATGTATTGCCTCGCATGTAGAAGAGAATTAACAAGAATTCCAAATGAACATTAGACTGGAGATATTTCTATCTTTGACTATTATACCACACTACAGAAAAAAAAAATGCATTAGAAAATTACAGGAAGGTGCATGATGTGTTTATGGGCAATTTATGTTTTGTAATTGTCAGTTTGTCAAATAAGAGGATGACAGAGAAATCTCAGAAATTGGTACAAAACTATAAGAGTTTCTATATTCAATATCATTGTTTCACCTATATACGAGTCAGAGGTTTTGAGGATGAGTGCATGTGACTGCCCTGGTATTCCTTCAATTGTTTTATTTTGGCTAAGACCTATAGGCAAATTTATATAGTTGTGAAGAGATTCCTTCTCGAAGCAAAGTGGGAAGACATTTTTCCTATCAAGCTGGGTAATTTTTCATGCAAGTCAATGGAAAATGTAGTTAGTATATGTAGCAACCTATGCGGTTTTAATTTCAAGTATTATTCTGAGAGGAAGGGATTTGATAGCAGGGGTTTTTCCAACTAGAATCAGATGGTGGAGGCAGAAGATTTTGTTAATATGCTGGACTGATTCTGGTGCTGGAAGGTTTTTCGTGCCCATTTTGCTGGTAGTTTTTTGGGTTTCTTTGTTTTTGTTCTTTCTCTTCATTATGTAATTTGGCATTTAGCCCTATTGGTTTCTGTTAGCTATTTTGATAGAGTGTTGTCATTTTGTGTTTAACTTGCCTATATTTTTCAACTTTGTTAAAGGATTTTGGGGTCCCTTCAAAACCTGAAGTTACCGTAATAAAAAACAAGGGTTTTGCCAACCAAACTTTGAGGTTGATACCTAATTTTATGTCTATACCAAATCTGGAAGACTATTGGGAGGACTTCCATGATGAAATAAAGGTTGTGAAAAGAGAGAAAAGTAGATTGTAGATAGCCCAAATTGTATCTTTCCAGCTGAAAATGAATATAGAAGGGGTAGAAGATGATGGTTCATACATCATTGAACCAGATTATGATAAATCATTAAACCAGTAAAGCCTATCATTGACTGGGATGATGAAGAGAAAGATAATCTACAACAAAGGACCCAGGGTGTGATCAAACTCACCAGAAATTAGATAAAACAAAAAAGAGGGAAAAATTCATCAAGAACAAAACTACATAAATCTAAAATGACTCCTCTGTCATCCCCAATTTTTAGTTCTAATACCTCTATTCTCATTGATGATGTAGGTACAATGAAAAATAAAAGTAAGAAATATGTCCACTACAAGCACACTATTGAACTTGTACTTATCTCCCCTGTACCTCAAACAACTAGACTTAGAACTAGATCCCAGAAGTGAGACAAAATGGACACCACAGAGGAATTTATTGTAGACCTGGACAAAGAGAAGGAGACAAATATTTATCATCAGATTGAAGATGAAGATCAATTGAACAATTATCTTTCCAAGATAGATGATTTAGCCATGGATATCATTACTACCCCTATGAAGTCTCCTTTAGAGAAGGACGCACCCAGTGTTATGGAGAAATGGATAATAACAAAGGTTAACATAACACATAGTCTAGTGCTAATTTTAGTTCCTATTAAAGACATGGTGAACAAGTATGCAGAGAAAACCCCAAGGGCTAAGAAGATGAAGAATACCGTAGGGATGTTTACAGATCCTAAGACTTGAAGGTGGGATACTAAATTGGCTACATACAAACCCAAGGATGAGGAACAAGATCCTATAACCGAAGACTTTGAGATAACTAAAATCAATCTAGGAGTCATGGATCGAGTGGACGATAATCATCTTTTCAAGGAGTCTGATCAAAAAATTATAGTTAACTCATGGAAGGATAGAAAAGACAAGAGGTACTTGAAGAAGACTGTCAAGGCCATGGATGAGTTCATACACTCTATCTGTAATTTCAGTTCATTGCCATTAGCTCAAGCTCCATAGACATTTGATCTCACATCCTCTGAAAGTAAAAAGCTGTTGAGCTAGGTTCAATGAGGGAGAATATTAATCACTACCATAGATGAATGGATCAATGGAGTTATAAGTGGAGGAAACAAATTCATTAAGGAATCTCAATTTGTATATCAGGACATAGAAGCACTCATCGGAGAAATGCATACGCAAGTGCAAGTGTGAGAAAAAGAGGGACAAAAATGGGTCATTGTAATGAATCAATTCTTAGAGGTTGAAGGACATGGATTTCCTAAGTTCCTCCCTGAGGTATTTGAAATCATCAGATGAATCCCTCATCTTTATGTTGAAAAGGAACATTAGTTGATGGATTTCCATACTCAGAATAGTTATATCTGAAGTAAAGGTCTAGGAAGTAGAAGCAAAGGAAATACAAAGAACTTTAACCAACGAAAACAAAGTTATTGGCTCTTTTCATGAACAACAAGTTGAGGGGGAGAACATGATGTAAGTGATGAGGTGAAGGCATTTGAAAATACCATGTAGGAAATCAAGGCAAGTGGCAATTTGAAGGCAACATATTTTACCTATGTAGCACAGATAGAGTTGATGCTATACCTCTGTGTTGATCAAATTCCCAAGAATGCTAACATGATCTTGAAACTAAAGTGGAAGAAGGAGGCATGCAAGATGCAGATCTCCAACATGAAGGTTCCCAACCTGCCAGATGTCAAAGAGTTCATGCAAGTGTATAAGGATAGGAAGGCCACACATGGAGCTATATAGGAGAATGATCATGTTTTTGAACAAGAGTCTGACCTGGATATTTAGTTACTTATTTATTTTATTTTTAGAAAAATCTGGGGACACGTGTCCTAAAGACATGCTTTATTTGTATAACTGTTTAACTGAGAGGTCACATTTTCAGGGAGACCTCACTGGTTGTTGCAAAATACTATATATAGTGTAGGCTAAAACTCTTAAAGGGTTCAAAATTTAGTAGTTAGGCCCTTTTTCTTTGGTTTTTGGAGGAGGAAAAACTTAACTTTGATATTTTGCAAGTTCTAAAACTGAATGTTTTTGTCTGTGATACAATAACAACTTTATGAATATATGGAAGTAATTCAGATTTGTGAGTTTGAATTGATTGAATGAATGTTCTTGTGAGAATGGTTTAATTCATTCCATATATCAATCTTTACTATTTTCAGAATGAGTATATATTTATTAGCTATCAGTTGATTTTATTTAGTTGTTGAAATATTGCAGAAGCTTCCATCACACATGACTGTGTTCCTCTATGTTTATGTTGTAAATTTGTGTAACTTACTCACGCTCATCATCTAAGAATGATTTGAGTGGCCTTATGTGCTTTCTGGTTAAAAGTGCATGCACTTATTAGATTAGTTATTTCATTAAATATCTTACAAGGAGCTCTACCTAAGGTAAAATTCAAAGGGAAGTGATCATAGTATGCTTACCCAACTATTGTTTAGCTATTTGTTTCCTAAATAGGGAGATAGAGTCAGTCTTGAAATAATACAAGGGAGAAAAATCAGTTAGCCAAATTAGACATGTGTGATCAAATATGAAGGCCTTGCAAAAGATAATCACTGCTTCTTGATTGGAAATGGTTGATCTTGAGGTAACTTGGTTGAACATGTTCAATGGAAAGAATAAGTTTCAAGCATACATCAAAGGAATTGACTATGCTAAGTATACCTTGATTCAAACAGGAACATTTATGTGCTTGAAAACAATCCAACAAGGGACAAAGAAACCTTAAGGGATACAAGCAATTGTGACAAGTTTGATTGATATAAAATTTGTGTATGTTCAAGTCACCAGTGTTTTGAGAACACTTAAGCAATGCCTACATGAGGAATTTGGTTTAGCTTGAAAATATTTTCCCACAAATGTAGACACACACACGAGAGCTAATAAGAATACAGTCATCACCAAGCACACAATGGCTCCAGTCATGATAAGGTATTAGCTGACTCCAAATTCTCAAGGTGGAACAAATGTGCAAGTATATTGGGGATGTTACTATCCTCCTTTCTCAATCATTATCAGGATTTCAAAGATGAATTGGGTAGGCTACTAATTTAATGGTTGTTAGTAAGGATCTTCGTTCGAATATGTCCTTTGTTTCCACACAAGTGTGTTAGAGGCGTATAGCCCCACAAAGCACCTTTGCACAAGAAATCATGTAAACATGATTGATACCTCGTGGTCCTACTTTGTGTTAGATTGATACCTCATGGTCCTACTTTGTGTTAGGTGTGAGATGAGTATAAGCTCAAATGATATCCAAATTTTGAGGCTTTAACCCAAAGAAGTAAATTTGTTTAACATGAGTTGGAGTGGAGTGGCTTACACCCCATTCTCACGTGGGTCATTCCCGAGAGATTTTTACCTCAATCGACAGGCCCAACTAAAGGATTAACTTGAAAATAAAATGGATTGGAAACAAAAGGAATCTAGATTTCTGATTTTCTCACAAGGATAAAATAACATACTCTCACATCTGATGTTATTTTCTCCCAAGCACTCAAAGCATGTGGTTAATTCCCAAAAGATTACTTGCCCAAAGAAAACCAATTATGTCTAGGTTTTTGATCTTCCCAAAAGGAAAGAGATCATAATCCCCTAATACTTCATTTGTCTCACATAAGAAACCTCCTAACTAATCTATATTCCTAAAACAAATTAATCAAGAGCGATCGTTTGGTTGATTCAATTTAGGCAAATTGCAAGACAAATTTGAGTTGTTTAAAAATGATTTTCTTTGGAAAGAGGGCTAAAAGAATACTTATTAGTAGTTTTGAAAGTGTTTGGTCTTTGAATAACATTAAGGATCAAGAAAAATCACCAAGAGATTTTTAGTAACCACAAAAAACATGCAAACTGCACGTAGGCTCCGATTACAAGCAGAGACGTTGATTCAATTAGCAGTTACTAATCACAGAGTTAACACAATAAACTTGAAACAAAAAAGTAACTTAATACCAGTGGAGATGCCAGTTCAGGGTGTAGATGCCGAATGATGGTTCAAGATGAATCATGTATGCCCAGACACCTTTGTGACCTACAAGACCCAAAACACAAAAAATGTACAAAAATCCTTTCTTTTCCAATAAATCTATGTCAAAAACCCGAATATTCGTTCCCCAAGTTTGTTAGAATTAGAGTAAATTTAGTGTTTTTAAGATTAATGATCAATTTGGGATGATTTTGGCATTAGGACCCCTTAGGAAAAATGGTTTCTATTAAAAAATATAATGTTAAAGTGCCAAACTATAGTAAAACCACTAAGGAACCTGCAAACAACAATATTGTGAGCCTAAAATCTACCAAGAGAGTCCCATATTGGAGACACCGATGTAGGTTGGAGACGCTGGTTTAGTGAAAACACTGAATGATGGTTTAGGAGGAACTGGTGTATGCCTAGACACCTGTGTGCAAAGTGGAGACGTCGATCTGAGAGCTTGACAAAATTTTGAGAATAATGGAGGATGTTTAAGAAAGTTTTAGGGACGTAGGTCCCACTGGGGGTGCCAAAATGTGTATGAGGGAATCTTCAATATGTTGGGATCAAGCTCAAACATGAAAACATTAGTAGGTTAGCACATATAAAGATCTAAAACATGAATAAGCATGAAACAACAAGATAAACACTCATAACATTGGATTGAGCTACAATAAGTTGCATCCTATTAAAGAATTATTAGATTTTCTAATGAGAAGGATTGTGGATGCACTATCTCAAAACATAACTAGCTAATCCCCAAATAAAATTCTTGCTTGATTATGGGTGAGAAACTAAAATGCAAGAGCTAATGGATGAGGAAGGATTCAAGAACTAGTATGAGGCAGCTACTCTCAAAGCTTCCTACCATGAAGATCAAACTAATATGATATGAAATGCAAGAAACAAACTTGATTCATTACCAAATTATCCTAACATATAATAGCTAAGTGAATTAAACAAGAAATAAATTTAAAAGCATAAAAACACTATGCATTTCTAGAACTATTCTAGCATGGTAACAATGCACAATTGAGAGATGAAATGCAAGGAGAAAGGCCTTCTATTTATAATTTTTGAGGGAAGGGAAGGGCTTTGATGAGGTGGTAGGGTTTAGAATAGCATTCAAATTAGATTTGAATTAATCTAGGTTTAGAGGAATTAAGAATGTGGGGGATTTTTAATTAATATGAATTTATTACAAAGGGTTTTTGTGAGACAAATGTATTAAATTGAATACATTAGGATAGTATTTAGATTGTATTCAAATACTTTGGGAGGGGAACTATATAATTGATTAAGTTAATTAGCTAGATGAATAAATATGAAATATTAATTTCATTAATATTTTTGGATGTCTACACATATACATATACATACATACATACATACATACATATATACACACACATATATAAATAAATATATATATACATACATATATACATATGTATGTACATACACACACACACACACACACACACACATATATATATATATATATATATATATATAGTCTGATTAGGAGCTCACTACTCTGGGAAGGCTCAAAACCTATATAACACCAAAATAGATGGGAGCTCACTGCTTTAGACTTGCATATAGAGGCTCAGTGCCAAAGTATCAAGATATAGAGTGAACTTGTGCACCCAAGACCCACTCTCCAAGGTACAATAAACTCAACATAGAATATAAAAAGTAATTCTCCTGATAATGCAACTAATCCGCACAACACTATCAACCTCAGAAATACATTGCTACTTCCTTTTCATCTCTACCACTCTCAAACTAACAGTCTTATAAATTAAACTCTGCTCTTCTGAAACTCTATTTATAGATCTTCACTTTTCACACACTTACTTTGATCCATTTTCCAAATCACACACTTTACTTATATATAAGATATGCCATTGTAATTACAACAAGGTCGGCCATGCCAAAAGAAAATAGCAATTAAGTTTCAATTCATCCATGGAAACATCAAATTACAATAAGATCCCATGCTAAAAACATCTGGACCAAAACATAGATTATACTTAACAAGTGTTTGTGTTTCCAGGTGATGGTTCAAACTTGCCTAAGGATTAGCCTTCTCCCATCAACATGAATATGAAATCATTGGCCAATTGACAAGACTTAGTTAAAAGACAAAAGTCTTCTACTCTTTGGGCTCTACAAAACCTGAGTGGGTAATCCCTTTATAACACTCAAGAATATAAATAACAATAATTAATAATACATATTAACATATAACTCTCAAAAAACACATCATAATACATAGATACTTTCAAAATTGCATCTATTCCAATTTTACAAATTGTAGACACAGATATGAGTGAAAAGACTCAAACCCACTTCCTAATAACATGAAAATAAATTGATATATGGGTATGAATTTATTCTGAAACATTCCCTATACTTTACAATAGACTGGTGCAATTTCTAGAGTTAGAGAGTCAAGTGTTAAACCATAAAAGAAATCTATCAACAAGAAGAATATAGCTAGTGGACATAAAATAAGCTAATGCCTGGAATTAACTAGACCTTCTTATGAGATCAAAAAACTATTGTTCACACATACATTTCACATACAAAGGATCTCAACTATCTGGACAAAGAAATTTAACTCTTTCCTTGAAAGAGATCATTGCACAAATAACATATATGCAGGGAAACTACAGAGATAAATTAACACATCCTTGATATACTTAATTTAAATGACCAAATGGATACAATATGGATACAGTTTCATGAAACTATGACTGAAGGCAAAAATCTAGATGATTATTGCTTCATAGAATCACTCTTACAACCTTCACACAAAACCCATAATCCTAAAATTACAAAATATTATTTACAAGCTTTAGGAAGAAAAAATTTCATAACCATCCACAATAGACAAGAAGGAATAATAAATAGAAGAGAGGAAATTGAAAATTTGATCTATAGATCATATGTGTCCCATTCTCTTCTGGCTCAGCCTACAAGCAAACATTCTCTTTCATTCTGCTAGAAATAAAAAAACTTCCACAGCTGGTCTCTTCCAGTACCTCAAATTTGCAAACGTTGTCTCACATTCAACATTGCTGCTCACACATGTGGCACACTTGAAAGTGACATCCCTCTTTTGTGCTCTATTTTCCATATTTATCATTTTCCCCCACTCTGCCTCTCATGTGAATGTGGTTTCATTCTTGTATATCAAAATATTTCATTTGTTGTACTTCAAAGATAATATGCATGCCTATAAATTTGAAAAATATTTGTGCTCCTTTGTTTTTGAAAGTAATATTTTGTTTTTTCTT
The DNA here is from genome assembly GCA_018584345.1 of Thuja plicata. NCBI lineage: Eukaryota > Viridiplantae > Streptophyta > Pinopsida > Cupressales > Cupressaceae > Thuja > Thuja plicata. The sequence continues at coordinate 404,007 of MU226238.1, forward strand.
CTTGTGCTATTTCTGGGTTAAATTTTTGATGAACTTGAGATGAAAATCCCCAAAAAATGAATGATAACTTCACTTGGTGTCACCATCACTCCTGGATAGTCAATATTACAAAGGAACAAATTCATCCCCATCTTTCCCAGAGGAGAGGTTTGTATTTTCTCTTCAAGGGGTGTAGGATGACTCCCATACCCCAGCTTTTACTCTCACACCCCAATCTTCTATTGTAATCTTCACTTGAAGGGAAGAATAAAGGGATGAGAGCTCAAAACTATTTGCAAGAAGCAAAGAAATCCTACTCTTGCATTTGCATATTTTAATATCTCTCTGGTTGCAACAAGACCTTTGGACACCTCTGTAGCCATAACTCGTCCCTTTATACATGGATTATTTCTTTGTGACTCTTCCATAACATAACCTTACGCAACCACATCCCTCTGCTTTCATAATTTCTCAAACTACTGATTTGAGAAAGTAAATCTCCTTAGACTTGGATAAGACTTTCTAAATAAAAACACACTGTAATGCCCCACCACAGAACCTAGAAGGACAAAGCTTCTAACCACTAAAGTTGCAAGTATTTTTTTCAAAACACCCAACATGAAAATACTTTACAATGAATACCCAATTCAAAAACCTAAATATCATTTCTCTTAACAACATAAATTATCATTTAATATCTAGCTCAGCCTATTTCCTCCATAGGCTCCCTAATGTTGTTACTTAACAACATGAACCAATCCATTAGTGATATATTCCTAAATTCCAATATTCTATATTCATTTTAGTTGACCAAGTAAATATTCATATCTTAACCATATGATACTCATTAAATACATCTAATTGATAAATTAAGCTTACTATAAAATCACATGAATTTCAAATAAAACAAAAGATTGTTTAATCTTCTTCTTTTACATATTAAAATTCATCCAGGAAAGTTAACCGTTAACATAACCATTCATTTTCCTATGTAACATTTAATGATCCCTAATTCCTAATATCCATTATTATTGTTTCCTTTTATTTGCATCATCATAATTTAAACATTTTAATATCTCAACATATCCCGAGTTCGTTTATCAAAATTATATTCATAATAGGTAACATGACAGTAAGTACACAAAGATCTTCTTTCCACAAAAGCATCATTAATATTACATAAAGAGATCTTTTGTATCATTTTTCATTTGAGCATTCAGGTAAGAGAGATTAGTAATCATTAAGATAAACAATATCCTATGTATTTCATTACTCCATACACCTTTAGAGGCAATGAGTAAACATAACCATCATTTGAATACTACAATCAAGATACTATCTCATTTCATCATTTCACAATAACTTCTTTTGAACCCTTTTCTTTAAGAGATAGCACCCTCATTCCTAGATACAATATTTTAAACAAAATCTAAGTCCATTTTCTTTTTAAATGGACACATTAAGTAATAAAAGAGTCATGATTAAGTATTACAATAAAATTTCCTTTAGCATAGTTAACACAATCTTTTCCATTTTTTTCACCTAGATCTACCCATTCCTTACACTTCTTGAAGTACATCACATTAAAAAATTTATAATTTATAGATGTGTCTATTTAGGATCTCACAAATACATAAATACATATTACATCAAGTACAAGATGCATGTTACAATAGAAAATTCTTCAACAGTAATTTTGGAAGGAAGTATGCACTAGGATCATCCATAGAACCATGAACAACACCTCAATATAAAAAGATTAAGCACCCAACCACATGGATTGAAAGAGGTCCACTCCCCCATGCTAGGAGATAGAAACCAAGGTCCATAAAAGAGGTATCAAATAGTGTTAGGAATAACAGTCCACAAGAAAACTAAGAGGGCGAGGTGAATCAGTTGTAGTATTGATTATTAAACTTTAAACTGTATAAACCATATCAAAAAAAGTAAATGATAACACAGTAAATGCCAACACCATAACACAGTATTTGTTTTCAAGGAAACCCTATTAAAGGTAAAACCCTAATGGGAATTAACACCCACAAATAATGTACTAAGAGTATAGTACCCTTGTTAAAAGATATTAGCCCAGTTAGGAGCTTGTTACAATATTACAGTACACAGTCCTTGTTAGGAGACAGACCCTGTTAAGAGTCAAAGAAAATTGTAGGCTCACTACCAAGGCACACTGCCCAAAGAAGGTTAAAGACACCCTCAAGGATTTACAATTTCAATCAAGTGTGTAAATCAAATACACAATCTAGTGAACTGTCTAATAGAAACTATCTTTGCTTGGTCAGTTCCAATGAAGTATAACAATCAGCAACTCTGCTCTATATCTAGTAGACAAAAAGCTTTGCATCTTCCACACATCTTTGTCCTTTATTCTCTACCACATCTTCTCAATGAGGAAAGATCATTCATATATATCCTCTTACAATAATTCATTAGGTCGGCCAGTTAAGCTTTACTAATACATAATTAACTAGGTTAGACAATTAAGGCTTTCCCTCATCCAAATAATTATATAACCCCTTGCTAAGATACAAGTGGTACCTATAACAAGTAAACATCAATTACAATCCATCACATATACTTCCAAATCTGCAATCCATGCTCACAATTAATTCCACACACTACATGTCTGAAGTCAGCCAGTAAATAGGTCTTCTCCAGAATACACGCCACAACTGATGTCACCAGTAACAAAACAATAATCAAACTCAACCCATTACTCTAACATATTTTAGATGTCCACTAGTAAGCTCGCATCATCTGAAGTATCTTCACCAGAAAGATATACCAGAAATATGTAGACCTACTCTGTCCAGAATCACAGTTAGAGTCTAGAAAACCAGTCTTCACCAACTCAACTGTAACATCCACAATATGTAACCTTCAGTCAAGAAACCTTAGGAATAAGGTCAGTACACATCCTTCTACAAGAGTCCAACTTTGATCATTCTAAATCATCTGTATAATGTTCGTACACTTCTTCCAGTCAATTAGCCAATATGTCACTAGTAAATTTTACCCTATTTTTCAACGAGGAATAGTCGGATGTTCGACACCCATTGGTCGAACAGATGACTAAAACTGTTGTTGAAATTTTTTCATTTCTTATTCGACAGGAAAACCCATCATTGACATATCGATCTACTTAGTGGTTAAATTATCGACCGAATCTTCGCCGGAAAAATCGCTTGAAGCTGGAAGAATTGCAGATCAAACCTTTTATCTAAGCGACCAACATTCACCAAAATTGTGACCAATGGTGGTTAGAATTAACGTCGAACACATAGCAGTCTCATTGAAACATCAAACATAGTGTGTCACTTTTTTGACCATAGTTGGCTGGAATCAACGTCGAAGACATAGCAGTCTTGTCGAAACATCAAACATAGTGTCTCATTTTGTCGACCAACGTTCATCGACATTGATGTCGAACACATAGCATTCTCATCGAAACTACTGATATTAGAATGTCAAAAAAGTGATCAATACTAATTTTTGGTTTAAAATATATATATATATATATATATATATATATTATTGATGGGTTTGTAACCAATTTCTCTATAGTATAGATATTTCTCTTAGAGGTTTGTAACAAGGAAATGATGAGTTTGTAACAAGGAAATGATGAAACATCTCTATAATAAAATCATCTCAATCATAATCAATCATGATAACACATGATCTCACCTTGGCCATCAATTCTAAGACCTTAGCCCTTTTATAGAAAGGACTTCTGCTGTCACCTAACCAATAAAAACTTTTAATGATCAATTGCAAGATCTACCTCAATTATCATCCTTATAAGGAACCTTAGGAGCTATAATCCTTATAATTTCACTTAGGAAATGAGTAACAGTAAGTCTTACCTCCTTATCTTTGTGACTTAGCAACCTATGCTCACCCAAGGAAGTCATTGCTATTTGAATCAACTGGGAAGATGACTGATCCACTATATGTAAACTATTCACCACTTCCTCAAAACAAGTTGATTAAAAAACATCTTTTGACGGAGACAAGTGACCAATTTTATCTTCTGTGATATAAAGCTCTTTGCCCAACTTTTTGTCACCCATTGACCTGGTAAAATAGATCACCCCAGTGTCATATCTTTTTTCTTTTGCAAAAGGGGGTTCTAATACTTCAGGATGTTGTAGAATCTTTGTCAAATTCTTGCCATTATTCTCAAAATTTTGCTTTGGTTTTGTCAAAATCTCCTACGTAGACTTTCATCTTTCCCCAAGAACCAACCAACGGTCTAGTGAAACTGACTTTAGAAGAACAACAACCACTAAACAAACCAATCTGAAATTAACCTTTCACTATTAACCCCTCAGGCTGGCAAGATGCACTACTCTGGTACCACTGAAGTGTCCCACCCTATTCTGTCTTAAAATCTCAGAATTGTTCTCTTGGAAATTTTTCAAACATATGACACATAACCCACAGTATTTTGATGTGTGACTGATGTACTGATGTTTCAGTGATTGTAGGATATTTTTGAGAGTTTTTGTCAATGCAAATGTACAAAACCACACAATAAACATATACTACTTCTTTTCCAACAATAATAACGACAACCGAACTTCCAATAACTTTATTTGATACTGATATGAGTCTGATTACAATATAGTTCATGTCTGATATAAATATCATACTAAAAAAGATGTTGATACACCCTCTCAATATAAATATTTGAGCAAACAACATATAAATGACTGATAAATAGGTCTTAAAAAATCAAATTTAAGTATACCTAGAAAATATCTTCTGAAACTAGATGAAGAAAGGCCTCTGGATAGTTGTCTTGTAGGTCTGTAAACACCAAGCTAGCAGCCACTTAGGATACTCAAAAAATTGTTTGCAGCACCTTCAAATCTGTCCTCTCCAACTAAAACCCTCTTAATAGGGTAGTCTTCTTTGGCCACTCAAGAAGTGCACCTAGGGACACCAAAACCTAGGCGGCTTGGCCTAGAATCAACACACCTTAAGGGTGTTGTATGGCCTGATCTGAATCTAAATTCTTCCTTTTAATAAGCCTTTAACCTCTGAAACTGATAAAACCTTTGCTCAAAAGAACCGGTGTAAACCAACCCTAAACAACAACAAAGAGGCTTCTCCAACTCCAAAATGAAGCAAAAAAGGGTGCAACTAGACAATTAGGCAGCTCACTTAGAAATTACACATAATGCTCCTATACAACTTTTTTTATGATGTCAAATTCTATGTAGTGGTGTATTTGTAAGGTTAGGGAGCATATGTCATGTGTATGACAAATAGACAAAACAAATCATTTCTCTACAAGTCTTTTTGAAATATTTGATCAGTGAATAAACTTTTGAATGGTTTAGAGTGTTTGCCCTGACATACCACAGTGGAGGGGATATCAACTGCTTTGGAGGCTGCTCATAAATATGTTATGATAGTAATTCTATATGGTCAAATATATGCAATTGTTCGACCAATTTTAGCTAATTTCTTACCTCTCTAATCTAGACATATGTCCCACGATTACCATACTTTGGCCAAGTTCATATCAGGATGACGGTGTAGACAGTATTTTTGTTGTTGCAAATTTATTGATAACTCATCCTAAACCTTAAGACAAACATTTCTAATAATTAGAGTGCAATTTTTATTTGGGATCCTTTTATCCATATTTGTATGATTGTCCCTTAACTAGGTCTTTGTAATATCTCTATACTTTTTCACATCATATTTTTAGATATTCCATTTGTCCCAAGCATCACAGCTACCATTTACATGGTCTCTCACAGTTTGAGTGATAATTATTTCTATCCTATTTATGAATTTATTACCCATTTTCAATGTATTCCTCCTTACCATCTCTGGAGAAATTCAAAATTTCAATGAGAACGGCCATATGCAATAAGATTCCTTTCCATGTTGTAACTAGGAAGGAATTTGTATGACAATTTTAAGTGTAATGAATGAGCTTGATCAAATAATCAGTGAGATAAAAATGTTAATAAATAGAACATGTAATACGAAACCAAAAATACTCTAAAAAATAATATAGTATAGTAGTGTGCACCTCCATGGTCCAAGATGAGCTACTCAACAATTTTATTGCCTTTGAGTTTGCCTTGATGACCAAAATAACTTCCACAAACTGCATCAAAATAAATAAACAATGACAGAGTGAATTACTAGATATAAAGAAAGTTCATAATTACATGTTTTAATCAATTTATTTGGAGTCTCTCTCTATATATATTGAAAGGGTTTTGGTATCTAATATATAAACCAAAATAAAAAGTTTTCACACTTTATTTGATCAAGGAAGATTGATATTGATACTCTTTTCATGGTCACACAAATCTATCAATGGTTTTGCAGCTCATATTTTCCTTTTGCACTAACTATTTAGTTTTCCACAATATTTGAATTTATAAGCTATGTTGCTCCAGTATGTGATAGGTTGTAAATAAATGGTTCCGCAATGTATTTTCTGAGTTGATTTTGTTGTCAAGATTCTGCATATTGTAAATGCATTTGAGATCATTTTAAACACCATAGGCTAAGTTCCCAAAATGATTCAACCACAATATTTAGGAAAAACAAGTTGAAAATGAAGGCCAAACATGAAGATTAAAGTTGTAGGCCAGAACTATCACAAGACTTCGTCAATACTCTACACCATAATCTTGATATGAAGGCCAAACATGAAACTACTATAGGTTTACATATTTCTTTCTGATTCATTATAAGCTTGTGGTTTCATTACCTTAATTAAATCCTTGCAACCAACAAGAATTATAGATGATACCAATTCCTTAATTGCTATTTCAATATTCAACATCTGTTACATAGGTGAATGGGTCTTGCTAAAAGTGGAGTGAATATTATTTATTTTTCAGGGGCTGTAAGATTCTTGTTGAAACAACAATAAAAATAATATGCCAGACAAGAGGAGTGGCTGCTCTTGCCCATCCATGGGCTTTGAAAAACCTCTATACTGTAGCCATAAGCCTGAAAAAACCATTACAATTAGCTGTGGGGATTTTTCTTAAAACCACTTTTATGATCTACTAGAATTATCATTCGCATGAATTCAATTACCATTAGAATTTATGTATTCACATTATGATCATTATTCATTTGTATCCATTTGTCGGTTCAATATATTTTTGAGAATATAAATCATAAATTATATATTCAGAAGATAGGTTGTTTCCCTCATCTTTAAGGCATTTTTTGGCTAAATTTAGTTTCTTTCTACAAAGATGGGAGACATGGAAGACTCTTTACGACAAGGCCTCTTGGGAAGGCCCAATGCTTCATCTATGAGCATCACCTAGATGCAATGAGTGCTAAGTGCTCGAGTCATATTGGAATGGGTGACCTCCTAGGAAGGCCCAATGCTTCACCTATGAGCATCACCTAGATGCAATGAGTGATGGGTGCTTGTGAACCACTACTCATGAAACATGTGTCAATGAGTTTGACTCAAAAACTACATAGTTGAATCCTGCTAGCAGTATCACAAATGAAGGATGTCTATAAAAAAATAACAAAATCCTAT
>MU226238.1:433660-462676 GCA_018584345.1 Thuja plicata
AACTTTTCAATATGGAAGTCCTTCAGGACATCATACAACATTATGACTTTTTATGCTTTCAAATGCCATGATTGGTTGAAGGATTGCCCAATTGATCTCAGGAGATGCTCCATGTCCACTGGAATGTTCTGGATCTCCAAGATACCTGTGATGAGCATACGATGCTCCTGCATCATCAGCAGTAACCTCTTTTGTTTCTTTAATCTAACCACAAGCATATATCCTTTCCTGATTCTGAAAATTTTCATCTATCCTCACATTGGCACTTTCAATCAATTTCCTCAATCTCAAATTGAAACATTTATAAGCTTTACTCTTAGTGGAATAACCAAGAAAGATTCCTTCATCACTTCTAGCATCAAACTTGCCTATCTCATCATCTCTCTTGATATAGCATTTACTTCCAAATATTGTGAAATATTTCATAGTAGGTGTATGATTAAAACACAATTCATAAGAAGTTTTATTTGTACCTTCTTTGATCTGAATTCTATTTAGTGTGTACACAGAAGTCCCAACTACTTCTCTCCAGTGAACATGTGACACATTTCCTTCTAGCAGCATAGTCCTTGTAGCATCTAATATAGTTTTGTTCCTTCGCTCTACTATCCCATTCTATTGTGGAGTTCTAGGGGTTGAAGTCTGTCTGTGTATTCCATTTTCTTCACAGTATGCATTAAATAGTTCTGATGTAAACTCTCCTCCTTTGTCTGATCTCAAACACTTCAACTTTAAACCAAATTTGTTCTCAAATTTTTATTTGAATAACTTGAACTTGTCAAATTCTTAAGATTTCTCTCTTAAATATGTAACCCACATCATTCTAAAAAATTCATCAATAAATAGTATAAAGTACATTTCACCATAGTATGATCTTGTTCATGTAAGACCACATAGATCTATGTGTACTAGATCCAACTTTGCTTTATCTGAATAAGCTCTTCTTTTGAAAGTGCTTCTAGTCTGCTTCCCCATAACACATTCTCTACACATAGTGTTATATGGCTTTACAATATTAGGTAGATCTCTTACTACATTAGTTGTACTTTCCTTCACAATGTTATCAAAGTTAAAATGAAAAATTCTTCTGTGCCATAACCAACTATCAGAAACCTTTGCAATAAAACAAGAAGCTTCAGATGTGTTCAATTCAAATACATTACCTCTGGATTTAGTACCAGATGTGATCAGGTCTCCTGGTTTACTCTTGATAGAACATTTCTCACTGATGAAGTTCAATTGATAACCCATTTCCACTAGTTTTCCAACATTCAATAAATTATGTTTAAGTCCATCAAAAAGTAATACATTGTTAGTGTTAGTCTTTCCATCCAAAGAGATAGATCCAACTCCAATAATAAGATTAGGAGTATTGTCACCAAATATGACAACACCACCATCATGTCTTTTCAAACTCACAAACTTGTTTTTATCTCCAGTCATATGATGTGAGCAACCAATGTCTATAACCCATTCAGATTTCTTTTCAACTCGAGATACTAAATATTTTTCCTTATGCATAGGTACATCATCCTTAATAGAAATAAATCCAATTTCATCATAGTCACCATCATCATCATCTGATATATCCTAACTAGCATAATAACATTTCTTGTCTTTTGAATATTTAGACTTGAAAAACTTAGGTTTGTGCTTTGGAACTCTTGTAGGACATCTAGATGCAAAATGACCAATCTTTTTACATGAAAAACATTTCAAAGGTTTGCCTTCAAATTTACCCTTACCTCTCTTTTGTCTTCTAGAAAATTAGTGCTACAACTTCATCTAGCTTTCTTTCTTCCTCCTGTATCTATTCCCATTCATCAGCATAAGCTCCAAGCTCTTCTCTTATGTCACCACTTCTGGTGCTTACGATTCCAGATAAGGTCTTTTTGTTCTTTTGCATAGTTGCCTTGAATGCTGACTCAAATTTAGGTAAAGTGTCTCCCAATTATATGGCCTCAAATGTAGTTATCTTTCCAATCAACAATTCTCTGGTGAAGTTTGGTGTCAAAGGTATAATTTCCTCTATAGCTTGTACTTTGGTTTTGTATACAGGTGTCAAAGATCTGAGTATCTTTGCAATCACTTCCTCCTCACTGTAAGTTCCTCCAAAGTTTCTAATGCCAGTAACCACTTCAGTAATTCTCTATGCATATGCCCTAATGTTCTCATCTTCTTTCATCTTCAATGATTCTATCTTTGTCTTCCAGTTCTTTAACTTTTCTTTCTTTGTAAACTTGTCTCCAACATATAATGCTTCCAGTCTTGTCCATATATCATGTGCAGAGTCCAAGTCTTTTACTTTAGTGAATTCTCCTTCTAAAAGAACACTGATCAAAAATTCCCTTGCAACCATATTACATGAAAATAACTTCTTCTAATCTTTAGAATCCTTTTCTAACTCATCCTTAGTCACTATCTTTTCATTCTTCTTTGTGATCATCTAGTAATCAATTCCTAGACATAGAAAATGTGTTCTCATATTGTTCTTCCAACTGTCAAAGTTTTTAGGGTCAAACTTCTGACTGTCCTTCCTGTAGTAAGTCATCTTTAGGATCACCTTAAGATGTTAAAATTTCTCTCTAAGGACCAGTAGCTCTGATACCAATTGTTAGGAATAATAGTCCACAAGACAACTAAGAGGGGGGGGTGAATCAGTTGTAGTATTGATTATTAAACTTTAAACTTTATAAACCATATCAACAAAAGTGAATGATAATACAGTAAATGCCAACACCATAACACAATATTTGTTGTCGAGGAAACCCTGTTAAAGGTAAAACCTTGATGGCAATTAACACCCACAAATAATGTACTGAGAGTATAGTATCCCTGTTAAAAGATATTAGCCCTGTTAGGAGCTTGTTAGAACATTACAGTACACAGTCCCTGTTAGGAGACAAACCCTATTAGGAGTCAAAGAAAATAGTAGGCTCACTGCTAAGGCACACTGTCCAAAGAAGGTTAAAGCCACCCTCATGGATTTACAATCTAAATCAAGTGTATAAATCAAATACAAAATCCAGTGAACTATCTAATAGAAACAGTCTTTTCTTGGTCAGTTCCAATGAAGTATAACAATCATCAAATCTACTCTATATCTAGCAGTCAACAAGCTTTTCAGCTTCCACACATCTTTGTCCTTTATTCTCTGCCACTTCTTCTCAATGAGAAAAGATCATTCACATATATCCTCTTATAATAATTCATTAGGTCATCCAGTTAAGCTTTCCTAATACATAATTAACTAGCTCAGCCAATTAAGACTTTCCATGATCCAAATAATTATATAACCCCTTGCTAAGATACTCATGGTACCTATAACAAGTCAACATCAATTAAAATCCATCACATATACTTCTAGATCCACAATCCGCGCTCATAATTAATTCCACATGCTACATGTCTGAAGTCGACCAGTAAATAGGTCTTCTCCAAAATACATGCCACAGCTGACATCACCAATAAAAAAACAACAATAAAACTCAACCCATTACTCTAACATATTTCAGTTGTCCACCAGTAAGCTCGCATCATCTAAAGTATCTTTTCCAGAAAGATATACCAGAAACACAGAGACCTTCTCTGTCCAGAATCAGGGTTACAGTCCAGAAAACCAGTCTTCACCAACTGAACTGTAACATCCACAATATGTAACCTTCAGTCAAGTGACCTTAGGAATAAGGTCTGTACACATCCTTCTGGAAGAGTCCAATTTTGTTTGTTTTGACTCATCTGTATAGTGTCCGTACACTTCTTCCAGTCAAGTAGCCAGTCTTTCTTCTCCACAAAAATACATGTTGACATCAGTGACAAAAAATGAATAACAACAGCATGATCAGTAACCAAAACTGATATCATCCAACAAATAGGATATTCCTAAGTTATAAATAACCTTTCCCAAAGTCACAAAACAAAAGGATGAACAAAAAGGAAAATAGGACCACCAAAGACATGATCATCAATAACAGGTTCTCTAAATTGGGCTCCTTACCCATAAATAGACATTATGAAGGCACAAGGAAACCAAATTATAGCATGATGGAAGTCATAACAATACCACAACATCAATTAATTGAGTTTAGAAAAGCAACAACTATCCCTAATCCACTGGACAACCCTAAACCCTAATTTAGCACTTAGATTAATCCAAAACACTTAAAGAGGCATTTGAATGCACTATACATGATAAAAATAACAATCAAATTAATAATAATCCAATTGAATAAAAAACATGATCCTATCATCCTCTAATAACCATACAACCCCTAAAACTTGGTAATCTTCTTAAACTAATTTTTTTCAGACAAGGATTAAATACAAAGAATAGTCATCAAAGAAAAATAGCTCATAACTTTCACAACATAATTAATTAAGAAAATAACTTTGTTTAACATAAATAAAACATAATTACCAAATTTTTATCCAATTTTTATGAATATTCAATGGTAGGCAAGAAAGTTATGGCTTTTGTTCCATAATAGAAACCCTTAGTTAGGGTTCACACATGTCTTCACTAAAATAGTTGTAAATTTCACAAAACATAATAAAAATAATCCAAACCAATGGAAAATGAAAGATAAGATAGAGGAACATTTTTTATATCAAATTTAGATTTTTACAATGATCATACCAGCATGTACCATATGAATACATTTGACATAAAAATTGGAACAAAGAATAGACATGAATAGTCTGACAAAATGTCTATAATAGGGAATTAATTTGACCCTAAAAAGGAAATAAGAGAGATACCCATTTTATATCTCTAAAATTACCTTCTAGAACATCAACAAAGAAAAACTTTAGATTCAATTTAGATTATTTAAATAACATATCTCCAAAAGTAGTTTGTTAGAAACCCAAGGAAAACACATGACAATTTTCACAAAAAAGAACTCAAATTTTTTAAATAATTATAGGAATGGAAAGTACATATATAATACATCATGAGAACATATAACTAGATCAATATTTTATCAGATACATAAAGCAACCAATAAATTCAATCCATACCAATTCTACAGCAAAAAATCCCTCTCTCAACCCTTGAAACTCCCATATATACCTCCCTCCCCCAAAATAAAGGAAACTTGTGAATCCTTAAAGAATTGTGCTCACAAACTCTTCCTCACATATCATAAGTTTCTCTCCAAAATGTCCATGAAAATTACAGCCAAGCTTTCCTCCAGGTTTCAGCCAATCCCCCCCTCAAAACAAAAAGAGAGTCCATATAAATAGATTTCTCAAATATAACCAACCCCCAACTAACTCTTAACTAAAGGGCATAATAAAATAAAGAAATATAATTATAGACTCACAACTATATAGTACATAAATATAACTTATAATGAATAATTTATAATCATTAATATGCATATTTATAATTATCATAATATGTGGCATAGAAGATATAAGTAATATGTAACCTATCCATATTATTGTTAATTAGTTATTAAGAATATTAAACCTCGCATTAAGTAATATTTAATTATTAACAATATTAAGTGATGTATATGTATATGTATATGTATGTATATATGTATATGTATATATGTGTGCGTGTGCACCCATATATATTGATATAAATATATGTCAAATACCAAAGAGTAAAATCTACATAATTATGAAGTAATAACTCACAAAGTTAATATTTTTACACATTTATACTTACTATAAGATATAAAACTCAGATAGAATAAAATCACATGCCTCAAAATAAATATAACCATCCAAAGAGGCCATAACACTCAACTATAAAACACATAGAGAAAACTACAATGTCAAACAAGTCAAGTCAGGAAAAACTCCCGACCAAGAATGAAACCTTGAAACACAAAATTGCAAAGATCAACTAAGAATCATCCCAAGAACATCAACATAATACCAAAAAACTAGATAGGGAAAAAAAAGAGAAAAAGTCACAAGAATGCCCAACCTTGGAAAGGTAGACCTATAAAATATGAAACCTATAGACATAAGGGAAGGAATTCGCGAGAACCTTGGTACTATCTTTGCAACAACAACTGTTGATGATTTGAGGGCATGCTCAGACCTATGAAGCCAGGTGGATTCGATGCCTAGTAACTGCAAGCCTACATCAAAAAGAAAATATACATGTGCTTATACATATATAAGGAAGACAGTGTAGACATATGACTGGGATCAAGAAATCATGTGGACCTCACTAGGTGAGTAACTATGAATTTGTCCCAAGTCACAATCAAATCACATCATAGATACACACATATAACATCAAGTATATAAATCATGAATCATTTATAAATAAGGATCAGATCATAATCCATTAGGGTTAGTCACATAAATAAATCAAATTTCCAAAGAGATAATCATATCATGAGTACATAAGTATGATAGAAAAATAATCATCAACAAATATGTCTAACCATAAAGAATCATCACATACGGGGACCTAATCATTAGGAAGACCTAGAAATAATAATCATTGATACAAAGAATCACTTGCATATAAATCACATATGTTTTTCAGGTATGCATCCTAACAAATAAGATCCTAAAATATCATCATCATAAAATGGTGGCTACACACCAAAGGGATAAAAGCATTGATAAGTACATTGCTGTCAAACTAGATTAGAATAGAATGAGTTAAATAAGGACCCCAAATAGATACATGTCAACAAAAGAAGCACTAAGATACCTTCAAAATTACCAAAGGAACATTAGGGTTAGAGAGGTATTATATCCTCCCTCCCTTAGGTTTCACTTACTCCCGGAAGTCAGAAAAATTGAAATGGAAACACATTGCACATTAGATCTTAAATGTATTTTAACCAATATCACAGGTATGACTGATCCTTGGATCCATGCACTATATAGAGGATAATCCTCATTACAAGGTTAGGAATAAAAGATATATCCCAATCAATTTTATTATCACCAACTAGGATAACTTCAACTTGATCAAACACTAGTATGAATATAACTTTCCCTTTAATTAGAAAGTAAGAACCAAGGTAAATAGATTGAACCACTCAATTTTCCTTAAAATATATCAAAATGGTACAATTTCCATCTCTTTTTAACACATATAAATCAAAATTCATAAAATATGGTAATAATTGCATCTAACATAATGATACATTTCTATCTAAAATGCAACACTGAGCATATCCAAATGTGCATTATAAACAATCATATTAGTCCACATCACCAAGATTACACATCACAAGGCTCAAGAGTGGACATGCCTCTCTAGAAAAGCTCTTAATCTAGGGTACAATACCAATCTCATCTATATCCATAATCCATAATCAATACCTCACTTAGTGTCTTGATGGTGTCTTGGGCCATTCACACAAAGGCCCTCCATAAAATTCCATGTGTCACATCCCTTGTTTGTGTAAGGTGGTTAGCCTCCAAGGAATAAACACCACACATATGGAGGTAGTGGATACTCACTGCATAATAGCCTCACATACCCCCATCCTCAAGGGTTCCCTATGTCTTCTTCCTCGTATACACTCACCAAGTCTGCCTCATGCATCTTTAGTGAGGAATCACAACACAAAACAAGACTAACATTTGAAAACACCAAAAGAAACTAGTTTAGCCACCAAAGCTCATAAATAATAGAAAGTGAATTATCAATCTCAATAATAAGATAAGAAGAATCCAAGATGTTGTAACAATAAATTACGTGCAAGATAAAATTCACAAGTCATGGTTAAACTATAACAGGAAAAGATGAGATATTGCTGGTCTACACAAACAAATATGAAAATCACCATAAATTGTGCATCACATCACTATGTGACTATATCGTAATATCCCCTCATTTGTTTGGTCCTGGGAAACAACACCAACATGGCATAGGGGGTTCACCTTGGCAACGCCCCCATATTGGGTGGTGCAGAATGAGCATGCCAACACACCCAGAATGACCATAAACCAAGTGGAGAGGAAACACTCTAGTCGTATTTTGCATGAAATTATTCCTCAAAGTAGGAATGCATTGGACACACCCCACACAACAATATCTCTCATAGATCACCACTTTAGCTAGAGGTATACATGGATAGGGCCCACCCATATGCCTATCATTTCTAGACAACCGAGCATCCATGGGTTCCCCTCTACAAGCATGCAAACATCTCCAATTCACTTTGCATCAACTAGGAAAACATACATACATATAATGTGCCTTCACGTAACTATGTACGTGACATCGTGTTCTTGATCTCATCTTGCTACCATCAACAACATGACATCATCACCTCACACTATGTTAAAACATGAGTGGGGTGTGGCATCGTATTCATTGCATCATATTGGAACATGTATGAATACCGTATCCATCACAATATGGGCTAAAATAAATCTCCCTCTACATGTTGGACCACATAGAAATGTACATATCCATACATCATATATCTTCTCATACAGGCTCATATCGAGTACTGGTATTGTGCTCAAGAACTGTGGGGATTGGGATAAAAATTTATGAACCACATGTATAGGTCCATAATAAGGAGAAGCATTGATTACTCTCTTCCCTCAAGTAGTGGAAGCCAAGGTCACTTCGCACTGCAATTATACGTACGCCATATAACTACCTGAGGAAATGGTGATGCTACTACCCCTCCACATACTGACTTACCAACACCCATGGGTTGGAACTCAATAGGGTAACAAATAATAAATAAACACATGAGTGGTATGGTTCTCCCATACCTTTATCCAAAACATAACTTCAATGGATGGGCACTTGTATTGCACCGCTCCTTGACACTCAAACAATTACTGGTTACAAGCAACACCCAACATAAGCATTGTCACTAGTTTTATCACATTTATAAGGGAGTACATAATAACATCATATATTATCTATATGTTCCAATTTTGTCTTTTCACAATTCACATTGTTTCTACATGGTACAAAATACCAATGACATACTTAATAACATTCCACCTCCTCATGCGCATATGCCAACATCCAATATACACATATCAATCTCAGCCTTTCACATAATATAACATCTATCTGCAAGATGACTTTAACTTATATGAAATAAGAAAAATAACAATGATACATTATCTTTCCCTTTGATTTCTTCAAGAGTCATTGAATCAACACATTTTTTTAATTAATGAAAGGAAACAATAAAATTTTACTACACACATTTATTAGTCACATAAGACATTCACAACTAATCATTGTAAACCATTATGGACATGCACTCTTTACCCAATCAAGGACACCAAGAGTGAACCAAGTATCATATTTTCAAATAAATGAATTATCTAGGTACTTCCATTACAAATGAAAAATCCCTCAAAAAAATACACATCAAACCATATAGACATTTTCAAGACACTAGTATTTACTAACATAATGATTTCAATACCCATAAATAAATACATTGAAGTATATTAATAAGGGTTACAACAATATTTGTCAACTAAAGTCTCAATTGTCTAATATTTCAATTTGGGGAGGATAATCATATAATTACTAAACTTACCATAACATTCATATTTCATCTAAATATACCTATTCCCCAAGTCAAGAACAAACAAGTTCCCAAAATAGTTAAGAAAATATTACATCAACCCTAGCTCTTTCTTCAATAATTGTACCAAAACAACACACATTCATTTAATTATGAAAGCTCCTAATTTCATCAAAATGGTTAACCCCTACATAGGCCTCCAATCAAAATTACACTTTGGGGACTTAGGTCTTTTACCCAAGAATTTCAAAATCAACAATTTAAATCATATATTTATATTACATAGCTAACATCATTTGACGGTCATTCATCAAGAAGAGATATTTATTTTAATTTGTGGTGGTTATTATCAAATAACCCTAATTAAATTCATTTAAATATTCATGTGTTGGAAAAACATAATCAATCATACATCATGTCACATTAGATCAATTGTATATAAAGCTCAAGAAAAATACACAATGTTAATTTAGCAAACGTTATTAAACTATACATAATTATTCAACAACAACATTGCCAAAAGGATTATCCAGGAATTCCAGTGTTGCAACCTAATTAATAAGGTCCTAAATTCCCCTTCTATACAATGATTTGGTTGTCAATTATTTTCTAAAATAGGGAAAAGGAAAGAGAAATGCAATATTTCAACCCTTACAATAACCTACAATACATATGTAGTAACTTCATGATTTTGACTCTATAAGAATGAGTACTACCATGGTAATATCTTACTCGTTATAAATGCAAGCAATTCAATTCCAACTTATAAAATCTCATTAACTAGAATAATTGATCAGACATAGAAATTATAATGTTCAAAATTCTCTGGAACCATTTCTACTGGCTAGGAATGTTCAAAGACGCATATCACTACGTCAAGAACTATGAGAAATGTCAATTGTTCACTCGATGTCTACAACTTGCAGCGTTACCCCTCAAGCCAATGGTAGTAGATGAACCCTTTAGACAGTGGGGGATAGATTTTTTTGGGCCTTTGAATCCTCCGTCCAGTGCAGGACACATATTTATTCTAACCACCATTGACTACTTCACCAAGTAGGTAGAAGAGGTTCTGACTAAGAAGGCAAATTCACAAGTTGTCTGTGATTTCCTATTGAACCATATATTTATTAGGTTTGGGATACCATTCAAGGTGGTAGCAGATAATGCTACATATTTTTCTTTAGAAGAGATCTCAACCTTTTTTTATGAGCATAAGATATCTTTAGCCCACTCGTCTGACTATTTTCTGCAGGGAAACGGCCAGGCGGAGTCTAGTAATAAGAACCTCATAGCTATAATGAATAAATTGATGGATGATAATCCTCGTGATTGGCATAAGAAGTTGTATGAAGCCTTATGGGATGATAGGACTACTCCCAAAAGAGCTATTGGCATGGCTCCTTTTGAGCTTGTATATGGGATTGGGGCTCATGTATCCTTACCTCTAGAATTATCAACAACCAAGATGAAATTGATGATCGAAGATCAATGTTTTCAAATCTCTCTAGAAAAGCACATCATGTACCTAAATAAGTTGGAGAAAGAAAGAAATGACTTGGTAGATTGCATTACATGGCACTAGCTGAAAGTCAAGCAAATCTTTGATATGAAAGCCTGTGCATGAAAATTTATGAAAGGGGACGAAGTCCTGTTGTGGGATAAGAGAAGGGCACCTGAGGGATCTCATGGGAAATTTGAGTCTTTGTGGAAAGGCTCATGCATCATTTCAAAATAAATTAGTTCTAATGCTTTCCGTCTGTTCTACTCAGATGGTATTAATCTCCCTTTAAGTTACAATGGGAAGGACCTCAAATTGTTCAAGTTGTAATTTTTTTCAAAGTTCCCCCTATACATAGTAGTTAGCTTTCCCACTTTCCTTAGGTGTAGTCATGTGTGTCATTTCTTTCCCTTGTTGTTTTTGTAAAACCAATAATCTAGAGTTCTCTGCTTTTTTTGCAACATGAAGTCCACTAGTCAGAGCCAGTGTTAGGGTCTATTTGAGTCGCCATGGTAAAAGTTTCCTTGACCCTTTTTATACTTTTAATTCTTTCCTGGTTTCCTCCCTTTCACAAAAGTTCATGATAAAAGATTCTTTCAATGTTGGCTTTGCCTTTGACTTAATCGCCTTAATACTTCATGAACCCATCTTGTCGAAGTTGGCTCTTCTCGGCCAGGTATTGGAAGTTATTATTTCTTCATAAACCACTTTGAACCACTTCGAACCTCAGTTCAAAGTAGTTCAAAGTAGTTCAATCAAATATTTTGGTCTAACATCAGTGATTGCAGGTGGGACCCATGCCACGTCATGCCATGACAATGAACTACTTTGAACCACTTTGAACCTCGGTTTGAAGTAGTTCAAAGTAGTTCAAAAGAAGATTCAGCAGGCTCAAAGGTTGATATGATACCTGAGATAATAGGTGACATGACACATCGAAGCCATAATTATCAGAATGATGGTACGATCAACTTTGAAATGATGGTAGACACGAGGGAATTCTAAGCTGGAAAAATGAGTGAAAGCAGACATTATTTCAGTGTGAGTAAAGTAGTGGCATTAAATGGAAAGTACTGATGACTTAAGTGATTTTGTTAAATGAAGAAATTGCCAGATGTCACATCATCATATTCACTCTGCGCAAGCCTACATGCCATGTTTAATATTTGTCTCTTCGGTTATATTTCAGCTGGGTGAACATTCTTTAAATTATGTCCTTGTGCTTATTCCTTTTCAGAGCTAGGTAGAGGTGTCTTGGCTGTGAAGGACAGAGGTTTTTATTTTCTTGAGTCGACAGAGTATAGATAAATTCCAAAATTCCTCCTTTTTCTTCCTATTTTTTGCATGGTAGTGTGTTTTCAAAGGATTGTAGTTCTTTTTTTGTTTGGGAAAGGAAAATGAGGTCTAGCATGTATTTTTTTGGAAATGCTGCAAATCTAGAGTGTAGAGCCCCAGTGATCACAGACACTAATTTGTTGGGATTTGAAGTAGAGAAGTTGGTTGAAAATCTAAAATATTTAGTAGAGGAGTATAATTTAGAGCTCATGTCCAGTGTTTTTTTTCAAGCCGCTACTTTTCCCTCAGTTGTAACTAATCCAGAGCTAGTTCTACAGTGCATAAACCACTATGACGTTAAGTCCAAGAGTGTGCTAGATAATGAGGGTAAAAGTATTTTGACTATAAATAGAGAAACAATAATGTCAATTTTTAAGCTCCTATATGAGGCTTTTTCTAGTTTTACCCCAACCCAGTCACTTGCCCAATTTCAAGAAAGAAGTGACAAGAAACTCAGTAACATTGCTCGCAAGTGGACTGTGTCAAACTACAGAGGTGGTTCCAAATTGCCCAAGTTTTTCACCAAAAACCATATGAAACCCCACATTCATCATATAACGGTTTTATTACATAGAGTGAAAGTTTCAAAGCAAGTACTCCTTTTTGAAGATTGGATGTACCATTTTATAGAGATTTTTTACAAGGAAAGCAAAGTCTAGACTAGGCTGAAATAATTGCAAGTTCACTGAGAGACCAACTCAAATAGGCACAGGTGATACGGAAGGAGTTTTATATGTTCTCGTACTTGATATATTTCCTTGCATGCACTCAAGACCTTGTCGGGATCCCCCATGAGCCATGGAGTGAAGACATAAGCATTTTTGAATATTTCCCTTTATTGAGGAAAGATAGAGTCCTTGAGGACTATAGAATACTTCATGATGTTTTCTTGGGAAAATTGTGTTACCAGATATCCGGAACCCCAAATCAGAGGATTTCTCCAGAAGCACAAATGCTAGTTCAGGGTTTTGGCAGTTTCTACATCCAATTTATGTGGTTCACCTATGTGAGATTTGGGGGTTTTGATGAGGAACCCCTTAAATTTCAGAGGTTCAGCTTTGACTGTTTCATTTTAAAGGAGGTTTGTAGACAGATGTTCATAGTAATCAAAAATAATCTTCAAAATGAGAAATGGGATTCTATGTTCCTGATTAATCTTGGAACTATGACATGCAAAATTATGATTGACGCCTCAGTGATAGGCATTAATTTGGTGGGTTTTCACTTGCAATTCTATGAACCAAGGAGAGGGTTTGACAACAAAGGATTTGTAAGGCAGGCTTTTAATTTGAGTATCCAGTCGAAACTAAACCCGCATATTGAAGGTTTGTGGGAAGATATCATAGATGAAGAAGAAATTAAAAAGAGGGATCATTCTAGATTATTGATTCCCTAGATCAAAACCCTGCAGTTAAAGTTTATTATAGCTAGCGTGAACAAAGATAATTATGAAATCATTGAACCTGGCTTTGATAGTTCAAACACAGAGGTTTTGTCGGAAGTAGACTAGAAAAGAGAAGAAGAAGAGGACATAAAATTAATGTCTAGGTTCATTTTAGCCTACATGGATGTCTAGTTAAAAAAGAGAAAACAAGATAGAGCAAAGATTACATCTCCTAAGAAATCTAATGCAAGTTCTATCTCAGTTGAAGTGTTTCCCATTCCCTCTAACACTTCCCTCTTGATCACTCATGAAAGTAATATTCCTTCATCTAAAACAAAAGTGACTTCCAGTGGACATCCTACCACACCCCGAACAAGGTCAAGAACTAGGTCTGAAGGTCAAACACAAATGGCTTCCCCAGATTCTAGTTATATTGATATTGACATCAATGATGAAGACATCTCTTTCTCGCTGAAGCATGAGAAGAAAGACTAGGAGATGTTTACTGATAAAACTAAATTTCAATAGGAGGACATGATTCCTACCAAGACAAATGATAATTGGTTGGTGTCTAGTGCAATTCCCCCTTGGCTGACAGATTTAGTCAATAGAAAGTGTAGCTTTAAACCTGTCTCCTTACTAGTCAAAGAAATAGTTACCAAGTATGCTGCTCGTGCCCCAAAATAAAAGAGGGTAAAAAGTAATGCGAGGCTGACTACTAATCCCACTATAGGAAAAGTGACAGCCGAGATTGCAACCTTCAAGAAAAAAGAAGGCATTCATGAACCTGCAGTAGAAGATGTCGAGGTTACAAAGATGGAGTTTGGTGTGTTGAACAGAGATACAAGGGACCACTTGTTTAAATTTTTTGTAGACCACATGCTCAGTCAATATCAAAAGGATCGAAAGGAAAAATGTGAACTCAAGCAGCTCCTGATTAAAATGGATGAGTTTCTCAGTTTTCTCAGCGATGTCAGAGCGTTTCCCTTGGCCCAATCTCCACAAGACTTTGATCCTAATTTAGTGGATAGTAAATAGTTATTGAAGTAGATGCAACAGGGAAGAGCCCTCATGGAAGCAATGAAGAATTGGTTTGGTGGTATTGTTTTGGAAGGAAGAAAGTTCATTCAATAATTCTTCACCACCTATGTAGAAGGAGAGGCGCTGATTGGAGAAATTCATACCTTAATTCAAGGATGGGAATAACATGAAGAGAAGTGTACAACCATCATATCTCAGATTACTAAGATAGAAGAATATGGAGTGAGGAAATTATTGTCATAAAATCTAATGAAAATGGTGGACGCTTGCATGCTTTTTATTTTTAAAGAGAATCTGAGCTGGAAAGGTAGTTTATTCAGAGTTGCGTTCTCGAACATGCAAGCTATGGAAGAAGAAATGAAGGAAATGCACACTAATGCATTGAAAGACATAAAAGTGGTAAACCCATCAGGTATTCTCTAGTTTGAAGAAGGGGGTATGAACACAGATGCCACGATCAAGAGCTTTGAAGATACTATGAATAGTATCAAAGAAAAAGAAGAAGTAATGGCTGAGGATTTCACTAGGGTAGCTAACTTAGAATCCATGTTGTACCTGAACAAAGGAAATTTACCTAGGTAGTTGGAGAAGATTCAATATTTCAAGTTGGAAAAGAATGTTGTTGTGCAAATCTGACTAGTTTGAAGGGCCTAAAGTCTCATCCGATTCAAGAGCTGGTGAACACATTTTGCAGCTGGAAACTAGTTTGGGAAGCCACGTCTGAGGAGAAGTAGCTGAAATCATGCAAATATTTTATGTTTTAAGTTATTTTTGATTATGGGACAACTGTCTCTAAAATTGTTACTCTTTTAAGTTACTGGTTTGTAACCGTTTCTTTTCGGTTAACCCGAGGGGCCAAGTTTTTAGGGAGGTCTCCCGTGGTTGCTAAACTATATATGTTGGAGCATAAAAATTTTGAGGGGTTAGAATTTTTAGAATTAGACTTAGTTTAGCAATTTTCTCAGTACTATTTTAGTTTTTCTATTTTGAAAGGAATTGAATAGGAATATACTAAATTTGCATTTATCTTAGACTTTGTTTTGTGCAATCATAATACTTTAATACAAAGCTTGGTTTAAATATCTGAATTTGAACTAGTGATATGTTAATTACTTTGTGAGTTAATATATTTCCTACTTTGTGTTATTCGTAAATGCATGGTGGTTGTCCATCTTTCTAGATAATTATCTTTTTCAGACTCATTTTAAGTTTATCTCAAGATAGTTGAAGGAACTGTGCTTTTCTTTAACTTTAGTTTCTATATTTGCAATAGCTGGAAAATACCTCAATACCTAAGAGTATTCAAGAGATCCTTATGTACTTTCAGGTTAAAATTATGTTAGTTAGTATTTAAATTAGAAATTGATTGACTATTTCTGAGAGGGAGCTATACCTCACATAATTTAGAGGGAAGCAATTATCTCATGCTTACCCAACTGTAGTAGAATTGTTTGTCTTCAAAGAGGCATAGGGTCAACATAGATTGTGATTAAAGTGGATACGAATCTATTTAGCAATAGATTTTTGGCGATTCTACTGGGGAGGTCGTTATTGAGAAGACCAGTAACAATTGCAACTTTTATGACTAAATAATTCATGGTATTACATGCCACTGTAATCCCAGGCCAAGAAGAAGTTCCTCGGGTTCTGCAACCAGATTTTATTTTCTTGGACACTTAGAAAGACATCATCGCCGATCTCAATACTTTGGCTTGTAAGTTAAGGACAAATGATCAGCAATACCAATATGTCCGCTTGGTTATAGAAGAAGAAGAGGACATCAGAGAGTGGCTGAGGGGACTCCCTATTGCTCAAGAGGTTATTGTTGTGGATAGAGTAGCTCAGGATCCTTAAAAGAAACTAAGAGTTAGTTCACATACCAAGCTGGCTGACAAAATATATTCAAGAGGTGATCAGAGCAAGGGATAGTTGATGCAGATTTTGAAGCTTTGAAAAATTTGAGTTTTTTCCTTGATTTTAATACTCCCAAGAAAAGGAAAATACAGACGTGCAGTAGACCCTCTTCACCCCTTGTTGGCCCCATTGTATCACCAATTGTTCAAATTGTTATCCCTCCAGGTACTGTAATACCTTCATTTTTCAATACTCAACCTTTAAACTTTCAATACCCACCCATGGCCATTAATCAGTTGTGAGGTCAAAACATAGGTCCCTTGAACCTAGGGGCCAATGCTCCCACCACTCTTCCAAAGGGAGCTAATCAAGTCTTACCCAAGTTCAATGGAGATGGTAAGATGACAACTGAGGACCATCTAAGTGATTTTCACATAGCATGTGGCATTCTCAGCATCCCTACTCAAGAGGTTGTGATTAGGCTTTTTGTAAGGACATTAACCAATGTAGTAGCTGATTGGTTCAATCACTTACCTCATGGCTCAATTACCACTTGGGATGATATGAAAGATACTTTTGAGGCAAGATTCAAAACTCCTGATAATGAAATTTCACTATTGCTTCAGTTAAGCCAACTTAAAAAAGAGGTACATGAAGCTATGTAGGAATTTGTGGCCAAGTACAATAGGATATTGCAAAGAATCCCTGCAAATTCTGCACCTAGTGATGAAAAAAAGAAGATATTCTTTCTCAATGCGGTACCACATGACATAATCTTTCACCTATTGAAAGATGGAGCAGATGATTTGAATGTTGCACAAAGACAAGCTATTCAACTTGAGGATACGTTTGTTACAACAGGATAGTGGAAGAGGGAAGTTCAATCCTTGGGTGCCTCTTCATCTACTCCAAAAGATCCTCTAATGCAGATTTTGATGAATGACAGGGCAATGCTTAAGAGGCAACAAAATAGGGAAAGTTCCCCATATCAATCTCCCTACCAAGATGTTAGCCGCGAGAAATTTGGCCAATCTCACGGGAAGACTCCTCTTTTGATAGGTTCACAGCCTAGATTATAGATTGAACCAATACCTAAAGAAACCATGTGCTCTTTCCATTTGATGATAGCTCATGATGGTGAAACATGTCTAGACTGACTAATCTGTCTTCAGATAAATGAAACTAAGGACACTATTGGGATAGAAGAATATCAAGAAGAAAAGGCTCCTTCCGATATCAGACATTTGGGATCTTTTTATCTGGAATATGAGTCTGACTCTGAAAGAGGCGGAAACAAATTGGTGACTCTGAAAGATCCTTCATGCACATTCCTTACAAGAAATCAAAGGAACCAGAAGTTCTCCCCTGGTGCTGGTACATGTAATACTTATCCAAAAGGTAAAGAAAATGGGAGTGGTGATGTCTCATCAAGCCCAAGAAGTTCAGGAATCAAAATCCTGCAAAAAGCTAACACCACCCCTTCCCCTCCTTTTGATTTTGTTGAATTTTGAAAAACATCCTCTATTTCCATCTCCCCGCCTGAGTATTT
Organism: Thuja plicata; assembly: GCA_018584345.1. Taxonomy (NCBI): domain Eukaryota; kingdom Viridiplantae; phylum Streptophyta; class Pinopsida; order Cupressales; family Cupressaceae; genus Thuja; species Thuja plicata. The sequence continues at coordinate 451,822 of MU226238.1, forward strand.
AAGAATGAACCCAAAGGATCTGGATAAATTGGCTAGGTATGTGAAAGGAGAATCAAGCCTGAATGCCCAATCGAATAAACCCCTGGTAGGAGAGACAACCATAGTTAAAGAACCTCTCATTTTTGTGTCTGAAGATACCCCACAGACACCCAAAGAGCTCCCTTATGTTTATTCTATAGAAAATGAAATAGAAGAAAAGAAGTCAAATCCTTTCTACATCTCTTTGCTATTGAACGGTCAAAAAATTAAACTAATTGTATTATTGACTCTGGTGCTTCTGATAATATAATCCCTGCTCCAGTTTCTAAAGCCCTTGACCTTACCCTAACCAAGACATTAAGTCATTGTTATTCCATGTATGGGAAGCAAGTACCTTTGAAGGTTCAGGTCAAAGATGCACAAGTTGTTCTTGCCGCATGCCCAGATAAGCGTTTGAAACTGACAATCCTAGTGTAGGATATCCCAACTAGCTATGGTATGTTACTTAGCAGAACCTTTTGTAGAGATATGGGAGGTCACATTAAGATGGATTGGTCTGAAGTAGGTATCCCAGTGGGTAAGAAGAAAATAAAGCTTGAACCAAAACCCTAAAACAAGTATACGATAGTTCACTCAGATAATCCCAAAGCTTAGATCCTTTTTGAAGAATGTCATTTTGGTAATTATGTGGTTTTATCTAATAATGAATCTAAACCTGTTGTTGATGGTTTGAAGGATGAAGGCCTATGGAGAATGGATTTTGATGGTAGCTTCTCAAGCTCAGGATCAGGAGCAGGAGTGGTGTTATTTCCCCCTATTGGAGATTGCATTCCTTTGTCTTTTAAACTGGATTTCAGGAATACCAATAATACTGTCAAATATGAAGCATTACTATTGGGGCTGGAAGAGGCAAGGTTCAGAGGGGTTAAGAGGTTGATTTCCAGAGGTTATTCTAACCTGATCATGAAACATGTAAGAGGTTAGTTTTCGGTCAAGAATGAAAAATTAAGGCACTATAGAAATTTAGTGTGGGATGAAATTGAGCCCTTTGATGCTTTTTCTATCGAGTTCATACCTAGGAGCTGGAACACTGAAGCAGATTCATTAGCAATTTTGGCTTCACTTCTTTTAGCACATCCAGATTTCAAAACACAGAGCTATCAGATAGAAATGATTTATAGGCTGAAAGTGCCAGATAATGTAGAGCATTAGCAAGTGTTTGATAATGATTCTCAGCTCAGTGATTTCTTAGGGTGTATTAACAATTTTTCTAATGTTTACTTTGAAGGTTCCAGAAATGAGTGCAAGGAGACCTGTGAAGATTCTTTAGAAGATGATGGAATCATTCAGCTAAAAGGAAATAAAATTCCAAAAGGGTTGGTTTCTTTAGAACATCTATTTTGAAGGAGAAATGACATTATAGTTAAGGAAAATATATCCCATGCCCATAATTCTAAGGAGTACAACAAAATCAATATAAGCAATGAGGATGATCCAAAATGGATTTTGATAGGCAAGACATGTTCACAATAGGAGAGAGATGACCTCAAGAAGCTATTAATAGAATATAGAGATGTTTTTTCTTGGGGGTACGAAGACCTTAATAATTTTAGAGGTGGTCAGTTCAGACATCATATCCCTTTGAAGCCTAATGCCACACCTTTTTGCCAAAAGTTGAGGAATTACAATCCAAAATTATCTAAGGCCATACTGAAAGAAGTGGAAAAGATGTTGCAAGCCAATATTATCTACATGATCCACCATTCCACCTAGATATCCATTATAGTTCCTGTGAGGAAAAAGAACGGTGAAATCTGAATTTGTGTAGATTTTCAAAATCTAAATCAAGCTAGTCTCAAAGAAAATTACACGCTGCCAGTAATGGAGCATGTCCTCCAAGACGTATCAGGTTCAGAAGTAATGTCTATGCTAGATGGTTATTCTGAATACAATCAAATCAGCGTGGTGAAGGAGGACCAGCACAAGAGAGCCTTTATCACTTCCTGGGGTACTTTCGCATATAATCGGATGCCATTTGGATTGATTACCATTGGTGTCACTTTCCAGAGAGCAATGAATTCCTCATTTGGGGATCTCCATAATAAGATCATTGTAATTTATCTAGATGACCTGACTATCTATTCAAAAATAAGGAATCACCATTTGAGAGACATCGAAACAGTGTTGCAAAGATGTAGGAGTCATGGTATATCCCTAAATTCGAAGAAGTCAGTCTTCTTTGTTGAGGAGGGTAAATTGTTAGGGCATATTGTTCCAAACAAAGGCATCAAAACTGATCCTGATAGGGTTAAAGTGATTCAAAAAATCAACTTTCCTTCCAGCAAAAGTGGTCTGAAGTCTTTCTTTAGCCAAGTGAACTTTTTGAGGGCCTTTGTCCAAGAGTTTTCAGAAACTACCAGGCATATGGTAGACATGATGAGTGAGAAATTTACTTTAAAATGGAATGAAGAAGGGTGAAGTTATTTTAATGACATTAAAGTAGCAATATCCTAGGCTCCTATCTTAACAAGTCTGGATTTCAAAAGGAATTTCATTATTTATTGTTATGCATCAGAGCACACTTTGTCTGGAATTTTGACACAAAAAGATGAGAAGGGGAAGGAAGCACCCATTTCTTTTATGAGCATGCCAATGAAGAAACATGAACTTAAGTATTCTCAAATCAAGATACATGCCTTTGCCATAGTAAAAGCGGTAAAACAATTCAGGTATTATATCTTACACTCTCATGCTATAGTATATGTCCCAGAAACAACAGTAAAAAGTGTCCTGACCCAAAAAGAGATAGGGATGAATAAAAGAGTAGTGTAGATAGATAAAATCTAGGAATATGATTTAACTATCAAGCCAAAAAATTTGGTGACGGGAAGAGGTTTATGTAAATTGATAGCAGAAAATGGTGAAAAAATAGGTAAATAAAGCCCCCATGGCATTATTAGTGAGTCTGACTAATCCCTAGTTTTCAGATGTGACATACTTCCTCACCTATGGCAAATTCCCTAGACACCTAAATCCTCGAGAAACGTGCAATATAAAACTGAAAGATTCTAGGTATGTAATCTCTCAAGATGTACTATACAAGAGGGGTATTGATGGAACCTTTCTCAGGTGTCTGGATATTTCCCAACAGAAATAGTTACTGAAAGCTTTCCTTGATGAAGCTTATCATGGGAATTACTCCTCTATTGTCACGACGTTCAAAATTCTCTAGAACCGTTTCTACTGGTTGAGAATGTTGAAATATGCATATCACTACATTAAGAACTATGAGAAATGTCATTTGTTCACTAAATATCTGCAACTTGTAATGTTACCCCTCAAGCCAGTGGTAGTAGATGAACCCTTCAGATAGAGGCAGATATATTTTGTTAGTCCTTTGAATCCTCCTTCTAGTGAAGGACACATATTTATTCTAGCGGCCACTGAACACTTCACCAAGTGGATAGAAGCAGTTTCGACTAAGAAGGCAAATTCACAAGTTGTTTGTGATTTCCTATTGAGCCATATCTTTATTAGGTTTAGGATACCAGTCAAGGTGGTAGTAGATAATTCTACATATTTTTCTTCAGAAGAGATCTTCACCTTTTTTATGAGCATGGGATATCTTTAGCCCACTTGTCTAACTATTTTCCACAGGGAAACGACTAGTTAAAGTCCAGTAATAAGAACCTCATAGCTATAATGAAGAAATTGATGGATGATAGTCCTCATGATTAGCATAAAAATTTGTATGAATCCTTATGGGCTGATAGGACTACTCCCAAAAGAGCTATTCACATGGATCCTTTTGAGCTTGTATATGGGATTGGGGCTCATGTATCCTTACCTCTAGAATTATCAACAACCAAGCTGCAATCAGTAATCAAAGATCAATGTTTTCAAATCTCTCTGGAAAAGAGCATCATGTACCTAAATAAGTTGGAGGAAGAAAGAAATGACTTGGTAGATCACATTACAGGGCACCAGCTGAAAGTCAAGAAAATCTTTGATGTGAAATCCCGTGCACAAAAATTTATGAAAGGGGACAAATTCCTATTGTGGGATAAGAGAAGGGCATCTATGGGATCTCATGGAAAATTCAAGTATTTGTGGAAAGGCTCGTTCATCATTTTTGAAGAAATTGGTTCTAATTATTTTTGTATGTCCTACACGGATGGTATTAATCTCTCTTTTACTTACAACGGGAAGGACCTCAAATTTTTCAATTTCTAATTTTGTTTTGAGTTCCCCCTGTACATGGTAGTTATCTTTCCCACTTTCCTTAGGTGTTGTCATGTGTGTCGTTTCTTTCCTTTGTTGTTTTTGCGAAACCAGGAATCTAGAGTTCTTTGCATTTTTGGCAACATGAAGTCCCTCAGTCAGAGCCAGTGTTAGGGTCTATTTGAGTCACCATGGTAAAAGTGTCCTTGACCCTTTTTATAATTTTAATTCTTGCCCGGTTTCCTCCTTTTCAAAAAAGTTCATGATAAAAGAGTCTTTCAATGTTGGCTTTGCCTTTGAGTTTAATCACCTTAATACTTCATGAACCCATCTTGTCGAAGTCGGCTCTTCTTGGCCAGTATTCGAAGTTATTATTTCTTAATGAACCATTTTGAACCACTGCAAACCTTAGTTCAAAGTAGTTCAAAGTAGTTAAATCAAAGATTTTTTTCTAACATCGGTGATTGTAGGTGGGACCCGTGCCACATCATGTTGCAGGAGCAAACCACAATGAACCACTTCGAACCTCAGTACAAAGTAGTTCAAAGTAGTTCAAAAGAAGATTCAGCAGGCTCCAAGGTTGATATGACAGCTGAGGTAACAAGTGACATGACACATCAGAGCTGTAATTATCATAATGATGGTATGATCAGCTTTGAAATGATGGTAGACACAGGGGAATTCTTAGCTGGGAAAATGAGTTAAAGCGGATGTTATTTCACTGCGAGTAACGTAGTGGCATTAAATGGAAAGTAATGATGAATTAAGTGATTTGATTAAATGAAGCAATCTCCAAACATCACATTGTCAGATTCACTCCACGCAAGCCTACATGCCACATTTAATATTCGTCTCTTTAGTTATATTTCAGCTAGGTGAGCATTCTTTAAATTATGTCCTTCTGCTTATTCCTTTTCAGAGCTAGGTAGAGGACTCATGGCTGCGAAGGATAGAGGTTTTTGTTTTCCTGAGTCGACAGAGTACAGGTAAATGTTGAAAAGCTTCCTTTTGCTATCTATATTCTGTGTGGTAGTGTATTTTCAAAGGATAGCAGTTCTTTGTTTGTTTGGGAAAGGAATATGAGGTCTAGCATGCATTTTTTGGAAATACTGCAAATCTAGAGTGTAGAGCCCCAGTGATCATAGACACTAATTTGTTGGGAGTTAAAGTAGAGAAGTTGGTTGAAAATATAAAAGATTCAGTAGAGAAGGAGTATAATTTAGAGCTCATGTCCAGAGGTTTGTTTCAATCCGTTGCTTTTCCCCTAGCTGTAATTAATCTAGAGCTAGTTCTACAATGCATAAACCACTATGACGTTAAGTCCAAGAGTGTGCTAGATAATGAGGGTAAAATTCTTTTGACTATAAATAGAGAAACAATAATATCAAATTTTAAGCTCCCAGCTGAGGCTTTTGGCAATTTTTCCCCAACCCAGTCGCTTTCTCAATTTTGAGAAAGACTTGACAAGAAACTCAGTAACATTGCTCACAAGTGGACTGTGTCAAACTACAGAGGTGGTTCCATATTTCCCAAGTTTTTGACCAAAGACCATATGAAACCCCAAATTCATGATATAATGGTTTTATTACATAGAGTGAAATGTTTAGAGAAAGTGCTCCTTTTTGAAGATTGGATTACCATTTTATTGAGATTGTTTTAGACAGAAATAAAAGTCTAGACTGGGATGAAATAATTGCAAGTTCACTGAGAGACCAGCTCAAACAGGAATAGGTGATATGGAAAGGAATTTTATATATCCTCATACTTGATATATTTCCTTATATGCACTCAAGAACTTGTCAGGATTCCCCATGAGCCATGGAGTGAAGACATAAGCATTTTTGAATATTGCCCTTTATTGAGGAAAGATAGGGTCCGTAAGGACTAGAGAAGAGTTCATGATGTTTTCTTGGGAAATTGTGTTACCAGCTAGCTGGAACCCCAAATCAGTGGATTTCTCTAGAAGCACAGAAGCTAGCTCAACATTTTGGTATTTTTTATATCCAATTTCCACGATTCACATATGTGAGAGTTAGGGGTTTTAATGAAGAACCCCTTAAATTGTCGAGGTGCAACTTTGACTGTTTCATTTTAGCGGAGGTTTGTAGACAGATGTTCATAGTAATAAAAAATAATCTTCCAGAGGATAAATGGGATTCTATGTTCCCAATTAATCTTGGAACTATGACATGCAAAAGTATGATCAACACCTCAGTGATGACCAGTAATTTGGTGGGTTTTCACATGAAATTCTATGGACCAAGGAGAGGGTTTGACAACAAAGGATTCACAAGGAAGGATTTTAATTTGATTATCCAGTCAAAACTAAACCTGCATATTGAAGAATTTTGGGAAGATATCGGAGATGAAGAAGCAATTAAAAAGAGGGATCATTCTAGATTATTGATTCCCCAGATCAAAACCCTGCAGCTGAAGTTTAACATAGCTGGCGTGAATGAAGATAATTTTGAAATCATTGAACTTGAATTTTATATTTCAAACACAGAGGTTTTCCCAAAATTAGACTGGAAAAGAGAAGAAGAAGAGGACATCAAATTAAGGCCTAGGTTCATTTTAGCCTACACGGATGTCTGGTTAAAAAAGAGAAAATAAGATAGAGAAAAGGTTACATCTCCTAAGAAATCTAATGCAAGTTATGTCTCAGTTGAAGTGTTCCCCATTCCCTCTAATGCTTCCCTCTTGATCACTCATGCAGGTAATATTCCTTCATCTAAAAGGAAAGTGACTTCTAGTGGACATCCTACCACACCCCGAACAAGGTCAAGAACCAAGTATGAAGGTAGAACAAAAATGGCTTCCCCAAATTCCAGCTATATTGATATTGACATAAGAGAAGAAGACATATCTTTCTCGTTGGAGCTTGAGAAGAAAGACCAGGAGATGTTTAGTGATAAACTTGAATTTCAATAGTGGGACATGATGCCTGCCAAGATAGCTAATAATAGGTTGGTGTCTAGTGCAATTCCCCCTTGGTTGACAAATTTGATCAATAGAAAGCGTAGCTTTAAACCTATCTCCTTACCAGTCAAAGAAATAGTTACCAAGTATGTTACTCATACACCAAAAGAAAAGAGGGTTAAAGCGAGGCTGACTACTGGTCCCACTATAGGAAAAGTGACCGCCGAGATCGCAACCTTCAAGAAAAAAGAAGGCATTCGTGAACCTACATCAGAAGATTTCAAGGTTACAAAGATGAAGTTTGGTGTGTTGAACAGAGATACTAGGAACCACTTGTTAAATTTTCTACAGACCACATGCTCGGTCAATCTCAAAAGGATGGAAAGGAAAATTCTAAACTAAAGCAGCTCGTGATTACGATGGTTGAGTTTCTCAGTTCGCTCAGTGATGTCAGAGTATTGCCCTTGGCCCAATGTCCACATGAATTTGATCCTAATTTAGCGGATATTAAATAGATATTGAAGCAGATGCAGCAGGGAAGAGACCTCATGGTAGCAATGAAGAATTGGGTCGGTGGTATTGTTTTGGAAAGAAGAAAGTTCATTCAATAATTCTTCACCACCTATGCAAAAGGGGAGACGTTGATTGGAGAAATTCATACCTTAATTCTAGGATGGGAATCAAATAAAGAGAAGTGTGCAGCCATCGTATCTCAGATTACTAAGATAGAAAAATATGGAGTGGGGAAATTCTTGTCAGAAAATCCAATGAAAATGGTGGATGCTTACATGTTGTTTATTTTAAAAAAAAATCTGAGCTGGAAAGGTATTTTATTCAGAGTTGTGATCTTGAACATGCAAGCTATGGAAGAAGAAATCAAGGAAATGCTCACTAATGCATTAAAAGACATAAAAGTGGTAAACCCATCAGGTCTTCTCCAGTTTGAAGAAGGGGGTATGAGCACAGATGCCACAATCAAGAGATTTGAATATACTATGAATAGTATCAAAGAAAAAGAAGAAGTAATGGATAAGGATTCACCAGGGTAGCTAACGTAGAATCCATGTTGTACCTGAACAGAGGACAATTACCCAAGAAGGTGGAGAAGATTCAGGATTTCAAGTGGGAAAAGAATGCATGCCATGCAAAGCTGACTAGTTTGAAGGGCATACACTCTCATCCGATTCAAGAGCTAGTGAACATATTTTAGAGCTAGAAACTTGTTCAGGAAGCCATGTCTAAGGACAAGTAGCTGAAATCATGCAAATCTTTTATGTTTTTAGTTATTTTTTATTATAGGATAGCTGTCTCTAAAATTGTTACTCTTTTAAGTTATTGGTTTGTAACCATTTCTTTTCAGTTAACCCGAGGGGCCAAGTTTTCAGGGAGGCCTCCTGGGGTTGCTAAAGCATATATGCTGGAGCATAAAACTTTAGAGGGGTTAGAATTTTTAGAATTAGACTTATTTTAGAAATCTTCTCAGTAGTGTTTTAGTTTTTTTCCTATTTTGAAAGGAATTGAATAGGAAGATACAAAAATCTACATTGATCTCAGACTTTGTTCTGTGCAATCATAATACTTTAATACAAAGCTTGGCTTAAATTTGTGAATTTGAACTTGTGATATGTTAATTACTTTTTGAGTTAATATATTTCCTGCTCTTTTTTATTCATAAATGCATGGTGGTTGTCCATCTCTCTAGATAATTCTCTTTTTTAGTCTCATTTTAAGTTTATCTCAAAATAGTTGAAGGAAATGTGCTTTTCTTTAACTTTAGTTTCTATAGTCACAATAGCTAGAAAATACCTCAATACCTAAGAGTATTCCAAAGATCCTTATGTTCTTTTAGATTAAAATTATGTTTATTAGTTTTTAAATTAGAACTTGACTGAATATTTCTGAGAGGGATTTGTACCTCACATAATTCAGAGGGAAGTAATTATCTCATGCTTACCCAATTGTTGTAGAATTGTTTATCTTCAAAGAGGCATAGGGTCAACATAGATTGTGATTAAAGTGGAGACAAATCTATTCACCAATAGAAAGATATCCACTATCTATTAAAGCACTCAGGAGACTCATTCTTTAATTCTAGAATAAAAACATACATAATTAATGTGAGACAACTTAATCATAGAAAAACATGCATACTTTTGTAAAATAATATAGCATGAATACCAAGAACATAGTTCTTATATCTAGGATCCTATATTAATAATAAAATTGAAAGAAAACTATGCATAACATCAAGAAATAAGTGAGCTATGACTACCAGAGTTCCCAGTGTGGAAACCTGTTGGAGATTTGTTTCTGTGTAGTTGATTGATTGTATGTTTGTCATTGATAACAGCATATAATATACAGTAGTGATTCTATATGTACTTATCAGAATGATGATATCAAGCCTTGCGTGGATATATTCAGGTTGTAGACATGTTTAGTATGTTATTTTCATACACGTAGATCCAGATATGATGTTTCAGTCAAGTTGTGTAATTCTGTTATTGGCAGTTACAGTTCTGGAAGAGTATCTATTCAGAGCTGACGTATTTAATGTGTTTCTTGAGTTGCGCCTATCTTCAAGATATGCATGTGTATATTCATGATTAGTTATGAGTTAACTATTTTTGGTTAAACACGCGTATCATGTAACATCAGGATTGTGCTATTTGAGATGATTTGGTAAAACCGACTTAGTGAAGCGTCGCATCTGTTTAGTTTGTGTTGCATGGAATTAATATTGTTTGCATGCTTAGTTAAGCCAACAAAGATGTTGTTGAAGTGTTTCCAAGAGCTGACATGAACCTCTACTTTAAAGAAGATACTTATAGCAGTTTGTTTGTAAACGCAAAGTGTGAATGATAAGAAAAGAGACAGAAAAAGTACAGAGAAGAATATAAGAGTCATTTCATTCATCAAGGATCTATGTGAATAAGTAGTTGAAGATTATAATACATTGGAACTGATCAAGACAGCAGGTCTACTATATATTTCATCATCAGATATAGTGTATATCTATTCTATAGAAGGTTATAGCCTTCACCATTGAAGCAGTGAGATTTTGGACAGTGAGTCCTCACCCCTAACAGGGTTATTTGTAAAAGACTCCTAACAGGGTCAGACCCTTAACCAGGTCACTATACTTATTGCTTTCTAAATAAAAACTCCTAACAGGGTTGCAAGATCTTCTAACAGGGATTACTATAAACAAGTATAGTTCATTGTGGGTGCTAATTCCCACTGGGGTTTTTACCATTTGGTTTCCCCATAATCAAATTGTGTGTTGTGTACTATGTTATCTGAATGAGCATTTACTTTATTGTATTCTAAAGTTAATAAGAGAAAATAATTAAAGTTACTGATAATTGATTCACCCCCCCTCTAAGTTATCCTTTGGGACTATTCTAACAATTGGTATCAGAGCCAAGTGCCTTGGATAAAAATCCTAATAGCTTAAGGTAGATCAGATGTCTTACTTCATAAAAGAGAGCCCTAAGTTGGATGGAGAAAATTATCTGGATTGGAAAAAAAATGATAACCCATCTACAGTGTGTTGGTTTTGATAACTTTGAGATAGCCACACAAGAAGAAGTAACACCTAAGGTTCCAAAATTCACATCTAGATACCACTCTAAAGATGATATCATTGGAGATCAGAGCAGCAGTGTGTTGACCAGATCAAAAGAAAAAAGTCTATCAATGGATGAAGAGGTATGTTTACTTTCACAGATTGAAC
>MU226238.1:517461-536990 GCA_018584345.1 Thuja plicata
GTCAAAGGGAGAGAATGTATCCATATTATCACAAGAAATTATTCATTATCAGATTACTCCAAACAGGGAGAGATCATATCCATAGGGAGAGAATTTGTATGAAGGAATCATATACAAAGGGAGAGTTTCTAACAAAAGACAGAGACATCAAAGAAGAAAAATAGTCAAAAGAGAGATATTGACACAAGAAGAGAATGCAACACATTAGTACAAGAAACACAGAAAGCTGCAAGAATCAAATCTAAGCTAACACAGAGCTTACCGACGGTCAGACATTTTTATTGGTTATCAAAACAAACTGTTTGGTAATTTGATGAATCTCAACAATTATATTTCATATTGTATTAGAAATAGTATAGTGTGATAATATAGTATGTTTCCATCAATGCCAAAGGGAGAGATTGATGACATGTAACTGATTGAATGTTTGATAATGTTAAGTTGAAGATAATGCAAGGAATTAAATCAGTTAATGGTTTGTATTATCATTGATGTCAACTTGATATCATTTGTAAGGTCATATACATAATGCCAAAGACTTCAGGGAATCAATGGAACAAAGGTTATGTTTTCAGCAATGCATAAAAGTCAAGTATTCACTAAGTGATAGACAAACATCGACAGAGTGCACACCATTGGTAAAGGCAAAGAAAAAGTCACAGTGATGCCCTACGAGCAGAAAATAGTGTTTCCCGATGAAGCAAAATCATAGTGATACCCGACGAGTAAAATCCAAGGATGCCCGACGGACAGAGATCCCGAAGCTAACTGGAGTCACACCGACGGAATTGGCAGTTGTCACCGACAACTAACTGTAGAGTTGCCTGATAGAATAGAGAGTTCAAAAAATGACAAAATATCTAGCTGGCAGAGCTTAAAGATAGACTTAACTGGTTGTTTTATTTGTTTTATTCAACCAGAGTTAAGTAACTAATTTAAAGAAGATTTGTACAGTTGGCAAGAAGATAACTACGAGATAAATCAAGAGTTAAAGATGTAAATCAAATTGCCTGGATTGTTTTTCACACCAAGAATCAAAATTAAGGAATATCATGTCTATATAAGAGACAAGCATAATTCATTTCTGCAATCAATCACATACATGGGAAGGGGAGTGAATAGAAAGAGGATGCTGAAGATAAATTGATGAAGGATAACTTCATACAGTCCTGATCAATCAAGCTGAAGGAGAGCTAAAGAATTCTACAGACATCGATGAACAGTGAAGCATAGCATCACAGAGCAGAAAGTGTGGAGCAAAAAGAATTGAATTGATACATTGATCAGAGAGGTAATGTACTTAAATAGATCTGAAAATCTAAAATTGAAGTTGCATTAGAAACAGGTCATAGTGTTTCAGTTTAACCATTGAAGCATCAAGTCTCTTAACAGAGTAGGACTTAACCATCTTCTATAATTGAGGTATATCCTAACAGATTGCCAAAAAGATTGATTCATGAAAGTAGCATTGAAATTGCATAAAGCCTATTGATAGCCTAAGAAGAAGGTTGATTCAAGGATGGTAGCAAGATTTTCCTAAAGCCTATTGACAGTCTAAGAAGGAGGTTGATTCAAGGATGGTAGAAAAATAGATGCTAGATACTAAGTGACAACCTCTATGTATAAAATCTTTTAACAAGGTCACACCTAACAGTGTATTTGTAACCTTTAACAGGGTTGGTTCCTAACAGGGCTCACTTTAGAAGAGTAAAAATTTGGGGTACCGGTCCCAGTGGTTTTTTCCCTTAACAGGGTTTCCACATTAAAATCCATGTGTTATGTGTGTATGGTTTATTACTTTACTATTTTACATTTCACATATGCATTTATGGATTGATTGGTATACTCTGCATATTTACTGAGTATTGGTAAATAGTTTTACTGCTTATCTGTTATCAAGGAGAATAAGGACAGACAAGGTAAACCGATAGATAGTTAAATCATTATTATTATTTCATGGCATGCATCTTGTAGGGACTTAATAATCTGAGGTGTATTGATTGGTGGTTGGTGATTAAAGGATAAATTTTTGAGGTCACTGATTCACCCCCCACTCCCCCTTCTCATTTATTACTAACATAAATATCCTTACACTTGAAGAAGAATTTATGGATGCACAATGCACCTCCAAGGCAGTATTTAACCTGCGTTCTTAGCCACTAGCTATTAATTTTAAAATAAAAAAGATGAAAACAACAAGTCTTGAACTCTAGATAGCTCTACACTGAATGTATCCTACAAAAGGATTTCAATATCTATAAGAATATTAGTTGTAGCAGCCTTGATTGGTCATTCCAAAAGAATTGTGATGGAAAGACACTCCATTCTATGCCCTGACTGATGAGAAGAATCCTGCAAATCTTATCAGTGAATTCCATTTCTTTCTTGGGAACACCAGTTCTTCATTCTGCTTCATGAATGCATAGTCAAATACCTTTGACATTGCCCGTTTGGTATTTTTACACTTCTATGGCACCATGTGTCACCAATGGATAAGCTTGACCATGCACAAACCATATTTGAACCTTTTCATTTGTGCATCCCGCCAATCTGATGGCATGCCTATTAGTTCCTCTCTTTGCTCACAGGAACGCGGGGCTCTGGATATTCCTTTGAAAATATATTCGCTGTTTTTCTGATGCATGTTGGTTGAAATGCACTATTCCATCACAAAACCATGGGGTGGGTTGTTTCCTTTGATTGTTATGTGTAGGGGATGACAAGCCTCACCTCTGTTGGATCACCCCAGGTGTTTTGAAAGTTCCCCACAGAATAATGGGGTTAAGTTTTGCTTAGACAGCTAAAACACTACCTTGAACCTCTGTGACACTAATGAGACCCTTTGAGCAATCACAATGGAAATCCAAGGCTCCTACGTTCTTCCTTGATCTATTGTATAATGCTATACCTCGTGTCTCTGCATTGTCTTCTCTTCACTTAGCGATATGCTAGCATAAATGAAGGGATAAATCATATCCCATTTGCATACATGACTTCATCCTTCAATGTTCTTCTCTACAAAATTATGTGTAATCCTGCAGAAACATGGTGTAAGCCCCCCTTGCCAAGGAAAACCACTTTGTGAATCTAGAAAATTGGAGAATTCGACCATAGGGGAAGTTTAACCTTGAGACATTAAAACACAAATTTTTTAGGGATGTGCCAACAAGATGGCCCCTTCAAATTTCTTCAAAAGATGGAGGTGCCAGCAACATGGATCCATCTAGATAAGAGATAAACATTAAATACATAGGACACACATAGCACAAACCCATTCAAATCAAAGATAAACATCAAATATATAATCTGGACCTAAATCAAGAAGCATGATCCACTCCAAGAGAGAGAGGGGACCACAAACATGTTACACATATCCAAATACAAGATCCATAATTACTGGATCAACATCCACAACATGTCAAACATGTAGCATCACAATGTCCAAAGATCCACATCACTTTCCAATTGTATCTGGAACCCCATACACCATGGTGAGATCCACTCTGCATGTTATATGTCATATCACTTGCCAATAGTCCACATCAAAAGTCATCACAATGTATTACCGAACCAGAACAAAAACATATCATAATAGAAACACTCAGTAATATTGTTTTCGGATCACCAGGAACTGTTTCTAGATCACCGAGAAAAACCACAACCAAGAACAAGACCTAAAAATAATACAACTTATAATTTCATATCTTAAACCTTTATTTTTGGAGTGGAAACCTTTCTGAAAGCACAATTGTAGCAGTGTCATCTACAACTGTATATCTCTATCACTGAATCACAACCATCCATACCATACTAACTTCTGAATAAGTGAATATAACATCGAAGCACTAATAAACACCATCTTATCATGATCACAAATTTACCAGAACATGTATTCAACAAAAACCTCCATACCACAATGTTAGAGAAAACACTTCCAACACCTCTGGACCACAATTTTTGACATCAATGACAACCAGACAATAAATGGATAAACATATATTTCCAATAGGGAATAGACCAAAATTGGGTGAACTTAGTAAGAACTCTAAGCCAATATCCTAATTAATAATATCACACAAGAAAGGTTTGGGCCTAAAAGACATAATAAAATTGTGAATCCATTCCCAAGCAATTTGGTCTCGAGCACAAAACCATAAGAGGAACTCAAGAGTCTCATGTTAGCTACAAAATGGATAGTGAGAATTGATAACACCCAATTAAATAAGCTTGGTACAAACTGGAAGACCTTAATAGAGGATACTCCAAGTAAAATGGACAAATTTTGCTTCAAGAATAGCCAACCAAATAACTAGAAATCTACAATTTGAAGATCCCATAGAAGAAATTAATAATCTTATACAATTGAATTTGAAACCATATGAAGTGTTAGAATAACTGAGAGTGGGGGTGAATTAGTGGCCTCAAAAATTAATCCAATAATCCAACCAAAACTTATATCACATATATAATATCCTCAGTTATCATTTAGTCCTACAAGATGTTTGCCTTAAAGTAATCTTATCAAATTTATACTGCTCAATGAATATATTGTTTATCCTTTTCTAAGATTTACCAAATAGCAGCAATTAAACTTAGTGTTTATCGATCAATCATGTTTTAGTAATGTGTAAAGCAAAACATAAAAGTAATGAACCATATACACGTTTGAAACATGGATTTTTAATGTGGAAACCGTGTTTAGGGTAAAACCACTTGGGACCGGTAGCCCAAAATTTTCACTCTTCTGAAGTGAGCTCAGTGAAGAGCCAACCCTGTTAAAGGTTACAAACACACTATTAAGTGCGACCTTGTTAGAGGATTTAAAACCATTGGTTAGTCTTTTGACCTTGGGCATTCACTATCCTATCAACAAGAAAAACCTTTTGATACTCTTGATTATCTCAATACATTAAGGACTGTTAAATCTCACTAGGTTAAGAGATTTTCTGAATCAATGGTTAAACTGAAAGAGTAAATGATCTATTCAATATTACAACTTTTATGTTCATATTTTCAGATCTATTGTAGTTCCATAATACCTCTTTGATCAATATGCTCTTCAATTCCTTTGCTCCCCTTCTTTCTTCTTTTCTTCTCGGTGAATGCTCTTGCTTCTGTTTCTCAATGTCTGCAGAATTCTTGGCTCTGTTCTTCAGCCTGTATGATCAGATCTGCATGAAGACTTCTATCTTCACCAGAATTATATTCAGCATTCCTCTTTTTCATAATGAATTACTTATCTCTTTATATAGACATGATTTCACTGTTTCATCTCCTTTTCTTTCTCATTCTTGGCGTAGATTCTTTCTTGATATGCAAATCTCACAATGCATTTTCTTTCATCTTTAAATATTTGCTTTAGTTTTATTCCATAGATTTCTCCTTGACAACTGTGAATAAAACTAGATTTAAATCTTCAGTTCAACTGGTCAATAAAAACAAAGTAATCAATCAGTTAACTCTATATATAGCTCCTTCCAGCTAAGTGTTTTTTTGTTTCCTAACTCCAGTTCTGATCGGTGATCAAATCTTAGTTTTCTCGATCATTGATTCCAGTTGTCCTTGGGCATCAACATTGTCTATTGCTATTGTCTTTCCATTGGTCAACATAGTGAACTTCTTGGGGTTCACTTCAGTTATGTTCGATGTTGCGGTGCTCGATATACACTGTGACTACTCGTGGTTATCTATCCGTCGATGTGCACTGTCTGTCGGTGTTTACTGACACTCGGTGTACACTAGCTTTTTATGTTTACTAATAACATAAAATTTATCTATTTGGTTTCTTGAATTCTATGACAATATGTATATGACTAATCAGATTATATCAAGTTGACATCAATGACAATATAATACATTAACTAATTTAATGTCTTGCATTTACTTTCTGCAACTCGGTGATCATCAACTTAATCATCTTCAAACATTCAATCAGTTATAGTTCATCAATCTATCCCTTTGGCATTGATGGCAACATACTATCAACTCAATATGAAATATGTAATGTGAAACATGCCATATCATACCAAATTTATTGTTTTATAACCAATTCAAATATCTGACTCTCGGTAAGCTCTTCTATCTTAGATTTGATTCTTGCAGAGTGATTTCTTTATTCCCTTTAATAGATAGGTGTAGCCATTCTTTCTTCTGTTATGTCTCTCCCTTTGTTTTAGAATCTCTTCTCCCTTTTCTAGATAGATATGCAGTGCTAGCTTTTCTCCAATTCTCTCCCTTTGATTGTTCCTCTCCTTGATGGATATTTCTCTTCTCTCCTTTATCACTAGATATTTCATTTGATCTCTCTCCCTTATCTCTAGATATTTCATATGGATATATATTTCTCTCCCTTTGACAATAGTGCCAAAATTAAATATATCATTGGATTCTTTTGTCCATCAACAATACAGCTCTGCAGTAGCCAACAATATCTCTGGTGTTTGGTGCAGATAAGTACCTTTCTATGTACTGATATATCCTTGCAGTCCATATCTCATCTTCCAGCAACTTGATTGATGTTCTAATAATGTGTAGGTTGATGCAGCCTTCAAGTCAGCTTAGTGACCAGTAGACAAGGGTTAGACCCCTAGTCTCTTTCTCAGGTACTCAAATGTATCTTTTGGCAATGGCTTTGTGAATATGTCTGCTAATTGTTCTTTGGATTTTACATATTCCAGTATCAGTTCTTTCTCTTGTACTTGTTCCCTTAAGTAATGATACTTTATTGCAATGTTTTTTGTCTTAGCATGCATTACAGGGTTCTTTGAGATGTTGATAGCACTAGTATTATCACAATAGATAATTACTAGTTCAATAATTCCCATATCCATACCTTTCAGTAATTGCTTGATCGATGCAATGTTAGAGCAATTTACAGCAGTAGACACATGTTTTGCTTCTTCAGTTGATTGTGAGATGCATCCTTGCTTTTTACTTATCCATGTGACAAGTCTGTCACCCATAAAGAATGCTCCTCCTATTGTGTTCTTTCTATCATCTATGTTTCTAGCCCAATCAGCATCAGTATAAACTTGTAGCTCAAATTTTCCTTCTTTATTATACCACAAGCCATAGTCTTTGGTATTCTGTAGATATCTCAGAATTATTTTGACAATAGTCATGTGTGATTCCCTAGGATTAGTAGAGAATCTTGCAACTATACCAACTACATGTGATATATCTAGTCTAGTATGTACAACATACATTAGTTTGTCAATCATAGATCTGTATAAGGTCTAATAAACCTCGGTTGTCTCATCTTCTTTTGTCAATTTGTAGCCAGTTTCCGTAGGTGTTCCAACTGGTTTGGAATCCTCCATTTTGAATATCTTCAGCACTTCTTTGATGTATTTGGATTGTGTGATGTAGATGCCTTCATCCTGTTGTAGAATCTGTAGACCAAGAAAAATTTTGATCTCTCTAAACATTAACACCTCAAATTCTTTGCTCATTTCATCAGCAAATGATTTGCATAACATATCATTACCTCCAAATATGATATCATCAACAAATATCTCAGAAATCAAAACTATATCATCAATTTCTCCTTTCAAATATAGATTATTGTTATCACTTGTTCTGATAAATCCAATACTAATGAGATAAGAGTGAAGTCTTTCATACCATGCTCTCAGTGCTTGTTTCAATCCATACAAGGCTTTGTGTAGTCTACAAACTATGTTTCTCTTGTTAGGATCAAGAAACCCTTTAGGTTGTTCGATGTATACCTCTTCTTCTAGTATTCCATTAAGAAATTCATATTTAACATCCATTTGGTATACCTTGAATCCTTTGACTGCAGCATAAGCAAGTAGAATTCTTACTCCTTCTAGTCTAGCAATGGGTGCAAATGTTTCTCCATAGTTAATACCTTCTTCTTGTGCATACCCTTTGTATACCAATCTTGCTTTGTTCCTTGTGACTTCTCCATTCTCATTTAGTTTGTTTCTAAATTTCCATTTGGTACCAACATTTTTGTCACTCGGTCTAGGTACTAATATCCATATTTTATTCTTTTCAATTTTTTCAATCTCTTCATTCATTGTACTAACCCATTCCTGATTCTCAAGTGCAGTATTAACAGAATTAGGCTCAAAATCATAAATCAGACATTTAGTGTTAAGTGATTTACTTCTTGTTCTCATTCTAGCTCTTTTGTCTCCTATGATCTGGTCCTGTGGATGGTGTCTTCTGAAATACTTGTAAAGTATAGGTTCAGATCTCTGTTCATCATTTTGATCATCATTTTAACCTTCATCTTGATCTTCATCATCACTCAGTTCAGAATTGTGAGCATTTTCCTAATTTTTGGTGTGTGCAGCTTGATGCTCAGTTAGATTGTTCTGTCGCTCGATAGGATTATGTTGTTGCTCGGTCAGAGTATTAGGTTATTCACTGTAGACAAATTTGTTGTAATCTTCCAGTTCCTCTCTACTTTCCTCATCATTTTTCTCAGCAAATTCATCCACTTTGACATTTGCACTTTCAATGATTTTGTTAGAGGATTTGTTAAGACATTTATAGGCTTTGCTTTTGGTAGAATATCCTAGAAATATTCCTTCATCACTTTTGGATTCAAGTTTCCCATTTCTATCATCTTTCAATATATAACATAAATTCTAAAGTAACTTACATTTGGTGTGTATCCATACCATAGCTCATAAGGTGTCTTATTGGTGTCTTTCTTCAATTGAACTCTGTTAAGTGTATAGACAACAGTACTTACAGCTTCTCTCCATAATGTTTGTGTGATGCCTTTCTAAATCATCAGTGTTCTGGCACAATCAACAATTGATCTATTTCTCCTTTCAGCAATTCCATTTTGTTGTGGTGTTCTCAGTGTAGAAACCTGTCTTGTAATTCCATGCTCATTACAAAAGTTAGTGAATTCATCAGAAATAAATTATCTCATCTATCTGATCTTATACATTTCAGTTCCTTTCCACTTTGATTTTCAACTATATCTTTATACCATTTGAACATATTAAATTCTTTTGAATTCTCTTTTAAGAACATAACAGTCATCATTCTAGAATAATCATCAACAAATAGAATGAAGTATGTATCACCATAATAGCTCTTTGTTCTCATTGGTCCACATAAGTCAGTATGGACTAGCTCTATAATAGCATTAGATGTTTAGGTTTTTCTCTTGAGACTAAACTTTGTCATTTTTCCTTTTTGATAATTCTTACACATGACATGGTCAGGTTTTGACATGCTCAGTAAGCCTCTTACTTTCCTTTTCTTTCTTATCCTAACCATGTTGTCAAAATTCACATGACATAACCTTTTATGCCACAACCAGTCTTCATTTCTAGCCAATAAACAAGTGGTCTCTATATTATCAAGATAGAATAGGTTACCTTTTGTTTGTTCACCAGTACCAATCAACCTTCATGTTCCATTATAGATCTTTGCCTTTTTGTTCTCAAATGCAATCGGTGTCATTTAGCTGCAAAACACTCAATAGATTATAGTTAAGTCCTTTCACCCAATATGCATTTTCACATCTGATCATATTATTCAACATGATGGTTCCTTTTCCTTCAACTGGACAAGGTGAGTCATTACCTATCCTAACTGATCCACCATTATAATATTCAAAAGTTTAAAACTTTTCCTTATCTCCAGTCATGTGGTGAGTATAGCCACTATCAATAATCTAAACATAATTTTTACTAACCTTAGATATGAGTGTCATTTCAAAATACCTTTCTTCTTCGTTTGAATCATCCTTCATAACAACAAATACTACCTCAATATCTTCATCAGATTCGGTGTCAGTTGTTTCAGCTTTGTTCTCAACCAGGTAACAAGTCTTCTTTCCTTTGTCCTTGAACTCTCAGTTATCTCTTCTATCAGAGTGTCGGTTGCTTCTGTAGTCTCGGTCATCACTTCTGTCAAACTTATTTTCATAAGATCTGTCATTGTTTCTTTCATCTTTTCTTTTGTTAGGGTGTCTAGCAGCAAAGTATCCAGTTTCTTTTCAATTAAAACAAACCAATGGTAATTTACCTTTGCATCTACCTTTGCCTCTTTGCAATCTTCTAGCCATTAGTGCTTCAATTTCATCAAATTTTTTTTCATCACTATCATTTCTCATAGTGTGTTTATGACTTGATTTACTTATTTTCAGAGAAGATTTGAATGCAGACTCAATAGTTGGTAAGACACTATTTTCATAGTTATTCATCTCAAATGAAATAAGTCTACCAATCAAACTATCAAGAGTAACATTGTTATTTTCTACTGCTCTCATTTCTTGAATTGCAGATACTCTAATAGCATAAATAGGTAGTAAGGTTCTTAGAATTTTACTTACCACTGTTTCTTCCTCAAGTACATCTCCTACTCCTTGGATAGCATTAACAACCTCTTTGATTCTGCTACTGTACTGAGTGATGTTCTCTCCTTTCATTCTTATCTCTCAGCACATTTTTATCTCCTCCATGTACTAGCTTGAGTTTGTCCCACATTTTCTTTACAGTGGTGCATGATTTGACATCTTCAAATTTAGCATCGGAGAGTGAAGAAGCAAGTTCTATCATCATATAATTTTGTTCATGTTTCTCTCTCAATTGATCAATTGTCGGAGGTCCATTAGGTAAAACAAATTTAGTATCCAAGTATTGTGTGACATCATTTCCAATACATGATAGGTGGAGTCTTATCTTGTTTTTCCATGATGCAAAGTTGTCTTTGTTCAATTTAGGCACATCCCTTTTACTCATCTTGTGATCTTTAGCATGAGTCTTGAAACTCTCTTCCAAGTACACCAACTTTGATACCAATTGTTAGAACAACTAAGAGGGGGGGTGAATCAGTGGCCTCAAAAATTAATCCAATAATCCAACCAAAGCTTATATTACAAATATAATATCCTCGGTTATCATTCATTCCTACAAGATGTATGCCTTAAAGTAATCTTATCAAATTTATACTTCTCGGTGAATATATTATTTATCCTTTTCTAAGCTTTATCAAATAGTAGCAATTAAACTTAGTGTTTACCGGTCAATCATGTTGTAGTAATGTGTAAAGAAAAATATCAAATTAATGAACCATATACACATTTGACACATGGATTTTTAACGTGGAAACCTTGTAAAGGGAAAAACCATTTGGGATTGGTAACCCAAAATTTTCACTCTTCTGAAGTGAGCTCAGTGAAGAGCCAACCCTGTTAAAGGTTACAAACACACTGTTAAGTGTGACCTTGTTAGAGGATTTAAAACCATTGGTTAGTCTTTTGACCTTGGGCATTCACTATGTTGTCAACAATAAAAACCTTTTGATACTCTTGAGCATCTCAATACATTAAGGACTGCTAAATCCCACTCGGTTAAGAGATTTTATGAATCAATGGTAAACTGAAACAGTAAATGATTTGTTCAATAATACAACTTACTTACAAATTTTTAGATCTATTGTAAGTCCATAATACCTCTCTGATCAATATGCTCTTCAATTCCTTTGCTCCCCTTCTTTCTTCTTTTTTGCTCGGTGAATGTTCTTGCTTCTGTTGCTCGGTGTCTGCAGAATTCTTGGCTCTGTTCTTCAGCCTGTATGATCAGATCTGCATGAAGACTTCTATCTTCGCTAGAATTATATTCAACATTCCTCTTTTTCATAATGAATTAAGTTTGTCTCTTTATATAGACATGATTTCACCGTTTCATCTCCTTGTCTTTCTCACTCTTGGTGTAGATTCTTTCTTGATCCGCAAATCTCGTAATGCATTTGCTTTAATCTTTAAAGCTTTGCTTTAGTTTTATTTTGTAGATTTCTCCTCGACAACTATGAATGAAACTAACTTTAAATCTTCAGTTCAACTGGTCAATAAAAACAAAGTAATCAATCAGTTAACTCTATATATAGCTCCTGCTAGCTAAGTGTTTTGTCATTTCATAACTCCAGTTCTAATCGGTGATCAACTCTTAGTTTGCTTAGTCATTGACTCCAGTTGTCCTTGGGCATCAACACTGTCCGTCGGTCAACATTGTGAACTGCTTAGGTTCATTTCAGTTATGCTCGGTGTTGCGGTGTTCGATATACACTATGACTGTTCGGGGTTCTCTATCCGTCGGTGTGCATTGTCCGTATGTTTACTGTCACTCGGTGTACACTGGCTTTTTATGTTTACTGATAACATAAAATTTATCTATTTGGTTTATTGAAGTCTATGACAATATGTATGACCAATCAGATTATATCAAGTTGACATCAATGACAATATAATACATTAACTGATTGAATTTCTTGCATTTACTTTCTGCAGCTCGGTGATCATCAACTTAATCATCTTCAAACATTCAGTCAGTTATAGTTCATCATGAAGATGATAACAAGGCCAAATGTATCTCTTACAAGGTTTATAAATGTTAAATGACATATCTAAAATGCCATAATAATTTAGAAAATAAGCCTTCACAATTATTTTGAAAATAAGTTTTTAAATAAATATTTATATACCATTTAATTAATAAAGAAACACAAAATAAAATAAAATATAAAAAGACAAATAAATATTAATAAGACTAATTAATTAATGTTAATAGATTAAAAATAAAATAAGAAGAATATGTTAAAAAAATCATTTCATTTATCTATTGAAAATTAAATATATTTCTATGTATTGTATAAGAATAAAAATAATATAAATATAAGGTTCATTTTATAATATGATTGGTGAAGTTGTTAAATATATTTGTGTGTATTATATAAAATAAAAATAATAATAATAAATATAATTTAATATAAATATAATATTTAATTTAAAATAATATAATAATATATAATATATAGCATAAAATAATATATAATAAGAGGGACCTACTTTAACATTTTAATAATTCTGTACCTTCATTTTTATATTTTTATTGTCTATAAAGTGTGAAAAAACCATGCTTATTATTAACTTTTTATTTATTTTAAATTTATCTTGTTTTGGAAATAATGCACGGTGCTAAAAAAAATTTAAGCCAATCAAATTTGAAAAACCAATCTCTAAAATTTGTTTTGTTATAAAAATTTGCAATAATAAAAGGTGAAAATATAAAGAGATGGGTGTACAAGACCATATAGAGTCATAAAATATAATATAATTATGTTATAATAAATATAATTTAATATAAATATAATATTTAATTTAAAATAATATAATAATATATAATATATAGCATAAAATAATATGAATATAAATATTTTTACATATAGTATTTAACATTACATATAAATAATATATAAATATAAATAAATTATAATATAATATAAAATAAAATTAATATAAACATAATTTTAAATATGAAATAGTAATATAATAATATAAATAAAATATAAAATAAAATAATATATAAATATAATAGTCTAAATATAAATATGAAATTATACAGTATATGTCATTTTAAAACTTTGTAATTGCAAATAAATATTTATGAAAAAATTGTTCATATAAGCCATCTATAACCAACTTTGCAAATCCAAACAAATATTTCCGAAAACGGGTGATTTGTATGAGCCAATCATATTGTAGAAAACTAATTTTGTTATTATGTTTTGTTAAAAATTGAGTAGGTTTACATTATTTAAACTTAATATTTTTTGAAATAAGAAAATATTTGCAACCTATTTGCTAAAAAATGAATTATTAATAAGAATTCATCTCATAGTCTCATGGTTAAATTGCTGCATTGTTGTCATAAGCATTATTGTCATAATCCTAAGATGTAACATTGATACTTCTAACATGCATGCCAAAACTTTTCTAACAAAATAAAAAATAGAATAATTAACGTTCAATTAAATATGGTAATTGATTTTGTCAGAATATATGTGAACTGGCTAATAGTGCTCATTAACACTCAATGCTATTAACTGCGCGCCTTATTGCCATTATAATTACACCGCTCACATTATTAAAATCTGTTATTCCTTTTATTAGAAAAAAATTGCAAATCTACAACTCGGAAGAATTAGAAGTTAAAGAAGGGTCAGGAATCTTGCTGCTACTGAACAGAAACACATATCAATAATTCTGTTTTTTAAATTAAGAATGGCTACTCAAAACAAAACTGGATAATGTAAATAAATACAAGTAGTACAGTAATGATTCATAATAGTTTTAGAATGTTTTCTACTAGGTAGTTATATTTAATGAAGTATAGCACAAAACAAATTACGTATGAAAAAGAATATTAAAATAGTTTTAGAATTTGTTTTCTGCTAGTTGTTTCTGTCAAGCATAACTACATAATGCTTGACACTGAACTTTTCTTTTTTCATTAACATAACTTTTCTGCAATAAAAAAATGCGATCTTTCATCTTTCATACATTACAGTCAAGTGGGTATTAATTAATATATTCATCGGCGGTTGGTAGTGGATTTGATTCTCCATATGTTTTATGGGATAAAGACAGATTTAAAATATGTATGTTTTCATTTATTTGTACTCCCAAAGTCTGAACATGTCGCCATGTTTCCAAGTGGATCTCCAAATATATAGACAGGCCAGATGAATATATATATTTTTAATAGTATATGTTTGAAAACTGGTTAGTGATAACTTAGTTTATATTGTTAAAAAACAATAAAGAGGATCTTATGACAGCGATAATGAAGAAACAAAGACACTAAATGTCAGAATGCAAAAGAATAAATCATTCATTGCCAGAGATGGAGTTGGATTGGTAAGAGGTACACAAGACAAATAAATGGTTGCTCTTCCATGTTTTCCTATTTTTAGTCATTTTTTATCATTTATTCATTATGACTGTCAATGGCAGTGTTTGTTTGTTCTTGTATGTTACACTCTCAAAAGAAAAGGTGATTGTTTATGGTTATTTGTGCTTGCACTTCTAACAGTGCATTGTTTATAATCCTATTTTTATAAAAGGAAAGGATTGTAAGAAGGTACACCCAAACTAATTGGTATGTGAGCATATTCAATTGGAAAAAGGTAGGTACATTGTTGAGATCTTAATAGAACATTCTATTTAGTTTTCTTTAATAAGATTTTTAAACTATTGTTTGAATGTTGTGTTTTTAAGTTTGATTTTTTTAATAACATTCTTTAATAGAATAGAAATCTTTCAAATAAGATTTTTTTTTTTTTTTTTTGGGTAATAATGGTAAATTTGTCAACTTATTTCTTAAATGGATTATTTAATTTTCATTTACACTTCTAATTTTCAATTATTTTATTAACAAGTTTTACATAATACTTCTTCAATGAGTAGGATAGAATTGATTAGATTTTTCCAGACACATCTCGGATTCACATCTCTGGATTTTTCAAAAATGGTTGGAGACTTCATGGTGAAGTCTCCGAAAGAATCTGAGTTTCCAATTCCAAAAAATGAAGTCTCTGGCCCGTCTCCTCATTGAAAAAACAAATTTAAAATACAACATTAAGTCATTTTTTTATTTTGACCCTCGTTTTAATGTTTTTTTAGCAAGACAAATTTAAAGGATTTAAGTCATTTTATATTATAACGTACAAGTGGCTAGTTCTTCAGCTAGTGAGAGGAATTGGAGTACTTATGGTTTTATTCATTCATTGAAGAGGAACCTATTGGGGTCAAAGAAAGCAGAGAACCTAGTGTACATTCATAGCACACTTCATCTTCTCTCTTGTGTTGATCCTACATATATGGAGGGTCCTTCAACAAAATGGGACCAAATTGCACATGATGGAAATGTTGTAACCATGGTGGAAGAAGCAATTGAAGGCCTTAATGAATTGCCCCTAGTTATACTACCATCAGAGGAACCTGAGTTGGAGAGTGATGATTTTCTAGACAGCATCATAGTTGAAGACCTTGAGATGGATGATCACAACCTTGTGGAGTAGATGATACTAGATAGATTTTTGAGTTTTTTTTTATTGAGTTTTTTGTTTGCATATTAGTGATTTAACATCAAACTAAATATATTTTTGAATCTCAAATTTCAATATTTAATGATAATTTCAGCGATTATTAATTTGATATAATGATGCTCATATGTGATATTCAGAAATCAGATATGACTATGAGATATGCAATGTGAGTTTTGAACTATTTGACTCTATATTGATATGAAATTACTATTTAGTATTAGTCTTTGACTATTTAAACTTTTAATGTTCAATGTTCATACTTATAACTTTCCATTGTTCTTGTTTTCAAAGCACTATGTTATGAATCTATGGTATTTCTTAGAAATTATTAAATTATATTAAAAAATAAATTGTCGTCTCCAAGTACCCCCATCTCCTATTTATGAAAAATAGTCGTACCACTATAGAGACCTCCAAGTCTCCCCGTCTCCAGGTAACCTTGGATTTTTCCTAGCTGATATGAAGATCTTGAATACTTAAAATGTCAAATTATAAAATAGACCTACCATTAAGAGTTATATTTTTTCTTGAACCAACTATTAACAAAGGAATATCGTTGTATGTGGGCTGTTGGAACACTCTGTCTATGGTTGATAAATGATTACTGGTAGTTCTGGTTTTGTAAAGATCGACACTCTTGTTTTGCTTCTGATTAATATAAAAAAACAAAGTAATCAATAACACAATAAGTTTTATATGTGTATCACAACCTTCCAACCTTTCTCTATTTTCTAAAACTCCTCCAAAATCCCAACTGGATAAGATTGAAAGTGGGACCCATGTCCCACTTTAGCTTCTATTCTATATTCTAACTTTTTGGTTCTCTGTCCAAGTTCCACCTGACTTCCATAACCTGCCACTTAAATTAATTTAATATTTTTAGTCCTTATGAAGGTTCAAACTTCAATACAAATTCTCGGCTGCTATGTTTCCTGATACCGGCCACATAAAAATTGAATTCAGAACTAAAAGTCTCCTCATAACCAAAAGTTTCGACATTGGTTAAATAACCAAAATAAAATTTAAATCCCTGAAATTTAACAAACCACACAATAGAAAGCCCAGAACTTGAAGTCCCAATGTGATCGAGAGTATCAGCGCCTATTAAAATCCCGCAGAGATAAGAAGTTCTGTGGAAACAAAAGGATTCTTTTTTTCTGTAAAAGCTATGCACGGAAAAAGAAATCCTCATTACTGAAGGATTTGTATTATATTTTATGGTCGTTTAAGTATATTGAGGACAGAAGAATTCGGCTTCAAATTTGAGAGTTGAAAGAATAAAGATTAGTGGCAAATTTTGGTTTTAGGATTTGAGAAGAAAAAAGGTAGGCAGTGGTTTGAAGAATTTTTGAGAGGTAACATCTATTATTTTGATGAAATTTGCAAGAAATATTATTGGGTTGATTGGAATTTAAACTAAAAGAGGGGTAAAATTTTTATTGAATACCAAAGAGTACAGAACAACAAAGGAAACAAAGAGCACTAAAGAGCTTTTTCCTGCAACAAGTTGAGCCAGCTTATGAAATAAATCAGGGGGAAGCATCCTACGATCAACAATATTCCAATCCAGCGCATGCTTGGAAGCCCATTTAGCCAAGCAATCAGCCACACCGTTCCACTCCCGAGGGATATGCATAAAAGACACAGATTCCAGAGAATTGCATAACTGAATGATCTGTTGAATAACCAGAGCCAAATGTCAATCCACATTCACAAGGTTCCGTCTATTCAATAAATTCACTACCACCTGCGAGTCTGTCTCACAGGTAATTCTTCTCCAGCCACGTTGACAACACTGTTCCACTGCAACCAAGATAGCAAGGGCTTCCATGAGGTTATTTGTATGGTAACCCTTGTAGATAGAGAACATAAACTGAATATCACCAGAGCTATCACGCCCAACTCCCCCAATGCCATCTGGTCTAGGATTTCCCCGAGAAGAACCATCAGTATTGATTTTAAGAACTCCAGACTGGGGAGGAGTCCAATGCCCCTCACAATTAACACGCTGAGAGCGCTGACTGGCTCTATTCCCAGCGCGTCTGTGGGGCAGAGAGGGGGCGCCACCCTGAAGAGGAAAGGAAAGGCGTGAATAAATACCAGCATCTCCAGGGGCCAAACCTCCACAAAATTCACATTTTGCCAGGAGTGTTTCATGAAGAGAATGAACAATTTTCCCCCACAGGTGCCTGATCCCCAACTGCACCTCATGAAAGATCCTCCTATTTCTCTCAAGCCAAACATGCCATAAAATAAAGGAAGGGCCAATAGTCCAAGCAACCTGAAGAAAAGAGGTCTTGGAAGGGGGATGGCCCAGACGGTCCCAGAACTCAGACAAGGAAGAAACATGCCAGCACGAGCATCCCCACACACTCCACCAGAAGTGCCAAATCTGCTTGACAAAGGAGCACTGGAAAAAAAAAGGTGGGAAACAGTCTCTTCACTATTGCAACATAAGACACAGATGGAGGGCCCCTAGAAGCCTCTCTTGCAAAGATTCTCCCAAGTAAGACAGCGATTGTAAACCAGAATCTAGAGGAAAAGGTTACACTTAGGCCAAGAAAAGCTATTCCAAGCTTTCTTCCACCAAGAAACCTCCACCTCGCCAAACAGTTGCTTAGTCAACGAAAGGTACCCTAAAGAAACTGAATACTTGCCAGAAGAAGCGCCTCCCCAAGCCAAAACATTAGGTTCCTGCAGAGAGCTGCACTCCCTAGAAGCCAAGATTTGAGAGAGCTCCAACCGATCCCCCAGAGAACCACCCGGTGGCCAATCAGAAGAATTCTTCCATCTGTAACCAACAGCAAGGCCCAGGTTATGAGCCTCCTTATAATGAGCCACCTTATTCCATCCAGCAGAAAGGAAAAAATCACAAAGAGGCTATAAGTGTGGA
Source organism: Thuja plicata (assembly GCA_018584345.1). Taxonomy (NCBI): domain Eukaryota; kingdom Viridiplantae; phylum Streptophyta; class Pinopsida; order Cupressales; family Cupressaceae; genus Thuja; species Thuja plicata. Next base: position 536,234 of record MU226238.1, read on the forward strand.
TGAGAGGACAAGAGAGGAGGATGTCCATTCCAGGAATCACTCCAAAACAGAGCCTCAGTGCCTCTATTCCAGATCCAAAAAAGACTTCTCTTCACCAGGTGAGCACCAATCTTGAGGGTATTCCACACCATAGAGCCTCTTCCCTCAAAAGGAAACCTGGAAACATCTGAAGGTTCAACACCAAGTAAATACTTGTGTGATAGGATACGGGCCCAAAGTTGAGACTGACTGGAGCGCCAACGCCAATAGAGCTTGGCAGCAAGAGCTTGATTGCACAAGATAGCAGAACGAAGGCCGAGGCCTCCTTTCTTTTTTGGCCTACAGACAGTATCCCAATTGATGAGGCTCCATTTAGAATTTTGCAAATTGCCACTCCAAAGAAATTGGCAAGAAAGAGCATCAAATTCCTTAAGAAAATACTTCGGGGCAGCCTGAACCATGCTTCTGTATATAGGAAGGGCCTGGATCATAGATTGCAGGAGAGTCACCCTGCCAGCAATAGAGAGCCACCTATGAGTCCAATGATTGACTTTTTGTCGAAGCTTGTCAAGCAAGCTCTGCCAAAAAAGTCAAGGTTGTCTTCCCACCACAATAGGGACACCTAAGTAAGTCAGAGGGAGAGACTCAATCTGAAATCTCAAGATATTAGCAATCCGCCGCTGAATAGGCTCAGGAGTGTTGAAGAAAAAAATAGAGGACTTGTGGTCATTGATTTTCTGACCTGAGGCAGCCAAATAAGTATCCAAAGTGAGCCGAA
>MU226238.1:559090-576863 GCA_018584345.1 Thuja plicata
CTTTCTTTGCTATCTTCACCAAACTATCACAGATCATCTAGTGTTCTAAAATTTAAAGTAATTAAGCATTTTGTATGGATCCCAGATTGAGGTATAACACCATTTACTTTGAAAAATATAAACTCATGCTCTTAATACTAAAGTCACCAAAACAATCTAAAATTACTATACAACTTCTCTAGAAAAAGATGAACAATTTTATTCAGGTATATGGATGTTGTCAATGAGGCCCCCAGTATTTATTTTATTTTATTAAAAAATATGTGCTCTTTTAGGAACTCCACATAACACCCATTGCTTCTCTTTTCTTGCTTTTTTCTTATCAGTTTAATTCTGATTTAACAGTCAAAGTTCACTATTTCTTATTTTATATTAATGTATGTAGTGAAATTGTAAGCTTTCTTGTTTGAGAACAATAATAGGGATTTCAAATATAATTATGTAACAGTCAAATTATTAAACAGAATGGTGCTAAAATAGAGAATGAATTTTATAGAAAAAATGAAAATATTAACAAAAGCATAACCATAATGATGCATCCAAAATACATACAAGTAGTTTTGATCATTATGGTTGTAATGGATAGATTAAAACAAGTATTGAAGGGCTTCTTTCCACTTGTTAGTTGTTTGAGGGTTTCTCTTTAGACTTAGGGGTACAAGTGTACATTGATCCATCTCCTATCTCCTACCATTTTCAGAACATGTTTTTCCTTCTCTTCTTTATTCTCAGAATTCATAAGCATTCTTTACCATTGTCAACTTTTCTATTATTATGAATCTTGATAAATCCATTATATACAAGAATGAAAAAAATCTTGTGACAGATTAAAAGATATGGATTGTACCTCTTTCAGTAGCACACCTCCCACATCTCCATCTCCATATTCATATTCAATCAAAATAGAAAACCAGTAGTTGGTTGAACCCTCATTCACATGGAATGTAATGTTTCTTCTGGGATACTCGCATTTTATCCTGAAAGATTAGCTTTCAAAGAGTTAATGATAACAAATTTCCCCAATCCATTGTAATTATTTAGTCAATATTTCTGGGTAGGAAAAATTGTGTAAATAATTACAAAGAATTGGTTGAATTGTTTCACAATTCATTATGTAGTATGTCAAATATTTGTTATGTTTCTAAAATTGATTGTATATGTTTTTGAATCTATATTTTCAATCAGGTTTAGCAATTCATCTTCTTTAACCATCACATTCAATGATAGAATAAAATAGATCGTTAAATATGACTGAAAATGTCCATACAAAAACATAAACAGAAAACTTTTCAAAGTCCATGTAATAGTGGTGGAAAGAAAAAACTTTTCAAAGTACATGTGACAGTGGTAGAAAGATTGTTTAGTTTCTGAATAAGTGTGTATTTTTATAGAAACATTATTTTAAACACCATTAAATTTCTATAGTCCATGATAATTGTCAATCAAGTTCAGCCAGTCTTGGACAACCACACCCAACAATCTGAAAATGATAGATTGCTAGATAGAAAATGTTCATACATAAACACACACAGTTGATTCCTGAAACAATATTCTAAATATTACCTCACATTTTACATCTCTTGAAAGCTTTACACAAGAAAATAAAAGAACATGAGTGACTAAAGGCTTGTATTTGTAATTAATAAGAATACTCTATTTTCTTCAATGATCATAGTCAGCAATGCATCATTTGAAAATGAAAATGAATCAATTAAAAACATACACAATTGATTTCAAAAACAAGATTAAATTCCATTTTAATCTTACAATCAGAAAGCCATGCATAAGATTATAAATAGTGTGAATTCCTTAGTGAGATGATTAAGATTTTTATTTTTTTTACGATCCAAGAGGCAGTTGTTTCTTAATTGCAATATGATGTAATCCCTTGGTAACAGGATTGTCTCTAAGAACTGGTGTGCATCCACCATTAGTGACTTCCTCAGCATCTGGGCTTGAACTCAAGAGTATGAAACGTGTGGATTAATTTTTTATTTTTGAGTCTTGTCAATTCAAATTCAATTATGATTACCATAAATGTTTCATCCGAGTGTACGTGGAAATCATTATTGTAGAACCTAATATAATGTAAGGATCATTGTTTTCTTCTTTGGGCCTTATGAATGCTAACTTTTTGAATGAGGAAAACAATTGTCGAACCTAATATTAATAGAAAAATAAACAAATTATCTTCCCTTAGAAACTTTTGTCATTAAATAATAATATGGAACTGGATGACCATTGTATTCTTTTCCAAGCCTTATGAACTCAAATTTCTTTTCCGAGCATTGTGAAGTCAAATTTAGGTATTGTTACTATTAATATATTATTAGTTATTGTGCATGTAACCTAAGTTGTTTCATCCCTTATAAAGTTACTTTATGTATTATAGTATAGATGAAAGAGCAATCTCATTATCACATTTCTTGCTTACAAGAAAATAGGGCATAGTTTACAAGCAAATATAGAGTTAAAAAGGATGGAAGAAGTCATGGTGTACTTATTTTTTAAATCGGTGAAAGTTTCCATCTATTTGTGGCTCTATGATATCTAGTGTTGTCATGACTAGACAAATCAGTAAGATTGCAACTTATTAAGTTATGAAGATAATTGATCATCATTGTTTTCTTCTTCCTCTTTGTGGGGCCTTCCTAGGTTTCAATTTTTTTAATTTATTTCCTTCCTTTTCCATTTTTGCAAATCCTATCTTCTAGAAAAAGTACCTTTTCTCAAACTCACCTAAATTGGCACCCATGGGTACCAAGTTCTCTCTTTAGAAGTACTCCCATAAGTTTTCCATATTTAGAAAGAGTGATCCCAAATGCAGGTAAGCAGAAGAAAGAACTAGGTGATCCCAAATGCAGGTAAGTTATAAACTTGAAATGGTGACTAGGATTCACAAACCCTTGAAGGCTTTAATGAACTCAAATATGACAATGTTTCCCCCAACAACCCAAGGTGACATGAATGATGTTTATAGGTTGCATTAAAAGATATTCAATAGATTTCAAGGTCATTTTTGACCCCTAAGGCACCCAAATCCCAATCTTCTCCCAAACTGGCAGAGACCTAATTGCCCAGCCTTGTAGCCCTGCAGTGACTGAAAACAATTTATAACTCCTAACTTCTCGAAAGCATCAAAAGAAAAAAATAATTGTTTCAGATAGCCTCTATCCCTTTCTTCAACATATCAAAAGCATTCAATAGGTTTCTTTAGACAAGAAACAACCTCTTAACATTGAAACAACACCAAACTTGTGTGTATGTCACCATGAAAGTCCAACTCTAAAAATCACCTCTTAACCTATACTAGGAAGTACCAAATCTGATAATCAATTGTACCATCATAGATATCTCGTATAAACATGCACTTCCTCAAGGTTTGCCTCTCAACTCTTCTGGATGCTCCCACAGTCACACCCCAAATCTCAGGCACCTAAAGTGATGGAAAAATATACACAACTCTCCATACTCATCAAACTAATAAAAGAGCATCCATGTATATCACTGTAAAAATGTTATTATTTTTTAAAAATAAAACATCTCATCATTTTTTTGACCTTTGTTACAGTCGAAAACAACGAGAATCCTATATAAATGACAAATAGATCGATGAACTTTCATCGATGTTTCAATGACGATTTGTCGATCAATTCATCATTTATATACGATTCTCGTCATTTTTTACTGTAACAAAGGTCAAAAAAATGATGAACTGCGAAAAAATGACGAAAGGACTTAGGGTGAAAGGCGCACACAATATCCTTTTTTCTGACCTTTTGGTCATCGGATTTACGACAAATATGCCAGTCGTGGAAAGTTTTGACAAAAAAACTTCCACAACACCTTTGGTCAATTGATCTACCTTTTCCAGTCAAAAAAATTGACCTATGATCGTCGAAAAAATGGGCAAAATTTTATTAGTGTAGGGAGGGCAACTCTTTGGCAGACTCCCTCTCCAAGGTGGCAATTGACATGGTGCCACCTTAATGGTGTGTTGACATGATACCACCCTGTCAAAGTATGATGTGGTAATGGATATGACTGTGATACTGATGTGTGTTGATGATGTCATGTATTGGTGTCTTTTCAGTTTGAACGTCAGCAAAAGATAGCGTTGTTGGTGGGAGATGAAAAGCATTCAATGAGAAGGAATGTTCACAGTGGATTCACAAAGATCAATAGTATAGTGAGCAATTGCTCACTTTTCCCGAAAACTGTTGATAGATGTTGTGGCATTTGATGGGGGTACGGGCTAAGCTCTAGACAAAATACACCAAAACCAAAAAAAAGAAAAAAAAGGTCAAACTTTTTTTTTCAAATTTGCAAAAACACAGTATTTTTTTGCAAATTTTTTATGGTTTTCGACCACAAAATATGCAGATCATGAAGAACTAATGCTAAAAATTTCGCGTAAATTTGTTAGTTTTTTGATTTTTTAAATTTGGTCAATGGTACATTTTATAGGGAGCTTAACCACGTCCTTTGATTAGTAGCCTCATTCCACTAAGGTACCAGTGTGTGAAGAATGCTCTAGAATGTGGAAGCAAATTTCAGCTTCATGGCGGCCAAGCAGCAAATGACATTTTGGGAGAAGAATTACCCCTAAGCGTTTGAGACATGTCTTTACAACTGATGATCCATTTTGCATGATCATGGTCTGTGGCCTCTTTAGCATTGATTACTTTATTACAGAATACAAGTTTCACACCAACACAGATATTGCCTCCATTTTTTTTGTGTTTGGGGGCTTGAATTTAGTGAGGTAGAGGTGGTGCGAAGGGTGGTCAAGAGGTGTGTAAAGGGGGAGTGGAGGTGGGGCCTCGACACCCTTCTCCAAAATGCAAGGCCAGGTTGGGGTTTTGAAACTGACAGAGGTGATTGGGTGCATGTCCCTGGATACCCATCAAACATACACCCTTTCCTGCTATAGAGAGTGGGTGTGAATAGACATGCAAGGAAGATGGATGCTCAAAAAATATGGTGGGTAATTTGTGACTATGTCACAAACTAGGAAAGGGTCCTCAATTCAAGGCAGAGCAAGGAGAATTTTGACAAGTTTGTCTTACACATTGACATACTATTAGAGGGTTCCTGGTAATGGCATTTGTGCGGGTACAAATAGTAAAATTTAATATGTTTTTTAATTTTATGTTTTAAAAAGTATAGAAATTGAAATAAAGAAAGATAAATATAAAATTTTATATTATAGTACAAAATAAATATTTCATTTAATTGAATTAGATTAAATTTGGTACTTATGTTTATAATAATATAATAGGAAAATATTTTTTTAAATAAATACATACTTATTAATCATATGATAATAAATTATTAATCACATAGAGATTATAAACAAATTATTAATCACCTAGAGATTATAAACAAGTTATTAAACACCTAGAGATTATAAACAAATTATTAATCTTTTAAACTTTAATCTTGAGTAAATACTCATACCAAGATTAATAATTTATTTATAATAATATAATAGAAACATATTTTTAATTAAATATGTAGTAACTAATCATATTATAGTAAATATAAATATTAAAGTTATTATAATTTTTAATATCAAATATATATTATGAATAACATGGAAATAATAATTAAGTTTTATATTTATTTTATGTTATAGCATAAAATTATACATTTAAATTCAGTAGTTATAATTTGAAGAATATAATATTATGTAAAAATATATTTATTGAGGCTTTGTGTTTTGGCATTTTCTGGTGACTTCTCTGTGTTTTCTAGCGACGAAAGGTGGAAAAAAACACAGTGACTTGTCCTTCCTTGGAGTGGGTGTGGTGACAAGTGTGTTCATTCCTCTGCTTCTCTCTTTAATGCATTTATTATGAATGTAGCCTCTCCATCCTCCCTCTGTCATTCGACAAAGGTCGTACCCCCTAGGGCATCAATGGAGACGAGTAATATTAATCCCATTAAAACCAATCCCTTACCTGCTAGACCTAAATCTTTTTCTGAGGTGGTTGCTAACACTGGGTCTCCCATTGACGTAAGTACAAGACTCAACTTGTCAAGTGTTCATGGAGCCTATGATTCCGGTAAGAACAATGGGGTTGTTTCTATACCCTTCTCTATTTCTCCAAATCCGAAAATGCTTGTTGAAATTGTTAAGGAAAAAATAGGTTAAGAAGCTCTGCTATTTTCTTCTCTACTATTGAAATCAATAAATGTCCTCCCAGAAAGTTTCTTGATGATTGGTTTCATAATTACTAGAATTTGAAGCTTGGTTTCCATATTTCGTTCTGCAGGCAATTTCAAAAAGGTTTATATGTGATTTTCTTTTCTAATCATGAATTCCAAGTTGAAATTCTTAAAAAAAAATATTGGATCGTAGGCTCTACCTCATTTCACGCTATTGCTTGGTCTCCCAAGGCCATTCATAAGGAGGTTCTTGTCCTCTCAGCCCCTCACAAGATTTTGGTTAAATAGATATCACTATTTCTATGGTGTTTCCTCCCCCAATAGCATGAACCTCTTGGTAAGGTCATTCGAATGGATGACACTGTGAGATTAGTTTCTCATATGGACGCCAGACTACTTATTTCATTAAACCCTGGTAAAGAGATTTTGGATGATATTAACATTAACATAGTTGAAGACAATTTTTCTTGTCCTATTGAAATTCTTGGGGGGTTGAATGATTGTTTATTGTGTAGGAGAGAAGGGCATCTGAGGAAGGACTGCCCCATCCTTAAGAAAAATTTTATGCTAGATAAGCTCGTGCCTCTGCAAAAAACCAATTTTGATAACAACCCTATTCTGGAAACCTTTGTTAACATTAAACCTCACTTTGTTGAGCCTTCTCTTCCTCTCCCCGCCTTGAATTCCAACTCCCCGTCCATCTTTGCTGCCCTTTCCCCTACATTAAACTCACCTAACTCCTTTCCATTGACATCGATTCACAAAATTATGGGTTCCAAACCATGATGAAGAAGAACAATAAGCATAGACGTAGAACCAATAAAGTGGTTAGCACATCCAATGTGGGTTCCTATGCCTTAATTCCTTTGCTTTCCTCCAGCATGGACATCCCCGCCTTGCAAGACACCCAATTTTTCTCCCCCCACCCACAATTAGCTTGATCATCAAGGACCCCTATGTCGATTCCATTGGCTTGGCCCCTTCCTAGACCCTCCCTCATAAGATCTTCAAAGAACTCAATGACGACTGCCTTCTTGAAGTCATCCCGGCCTATAAGCACTCTATAAACTCTGCTAATCTCCACCCTAAACAGACCATGGATGTGGATATCCAGTCCCCTAATGTCTCTGATAATGAGGATGAATTCAAAGGAGATTTCCTCACATCTAAACGTTGGGGAAGACCATTGGATTCCAAAAATAAGAGCTCTACCAGTAAGAAGATTGGGGATATCCCATATATTATTATGGCCCCAAGTACGGGGTCTGCATACCATCTTTCTCCCCCCCCCCCCACATTTTTCCTCATGAATTGCATCTCATGGAACATTAGGGGTCTTGAATCCCCTAACAGAAAGTTTATTATTAAGCATTTTTTAGATTCCTGTAAATCAATGGACTTTTTGATGTTGCAAGAAATTAAAGCCACTGGTTTCATGCTTGAGTCTAATCTTAACTTCCTTTGGAAAGATGCTACCAAATTTTGTACTAACCACCCTAGGGGCAGGGGTGATGTTGCACTTCTAGTTAACTCAAGATGGAAGAATTATATCACTAAACATGGACTCTCCCCTTGTAACAGAGAAGTGTGGATTTCTATTAACTACAATAACAATATCTTTGGAATTTTCTCTATCTATGCTTCAAATAAATTTAAAGAGAGAGTGAACCTCTGGGACTAAGGGATTTTGTCACATATGGCAAAGAAAATAGTGATATTATTTTGGTGATTACTTCATTGGAAAATGCAGCGAACGGGACATGTGAGCGGGAAACAAAAATGAACGCGAAAAGGTGAAAATTGATCTACGGTTGAAATTGCTTCAATGGTAGTCATTACCACCCATGTACTGTACATCCATGTGAATGAATTGATAAATTTATGTAATATCTTTCACTCCTCCTTAACTTTGTTCTGACATCGAATGGACAGAGACGATGCGGCAAAGAGAAACAAAGGAAAAGGGTGAGTGGCATCTTCAGGTCAATGTCCACTATTCAACTACTGCAAACCTAGAGGGTCTTCATCGGGATAAAAGGGATAAAATGTCAGGCACACTTGAGAGAAAAGAGACACTCCATTTCAATAGTAGGGCAAACCTATCTAATGGCCCTACTATCTGTAGGGCAAAGCTAACCAGCAGTTTAGTTTTTTTCTACCATTCGTTTGATCCTAAAAAGGCAGTCTAGTGAATGTCTGAAGCCGAGATCTGTGTGAAACCATGGCACTCATCAACCTGTGAGCTTAGATTATTTAGTGGTGGTGGTGGTCTTCTACTGAGAGGAGCCCTACCTATATTAGTTTAGATTTAGGATGAAGAACACAGGTAAGCACGGTGACAGGTATACTTGAGAGAAAGAAATGGTAAAGGTAAAATTGAGGGAAAAATTGTCCATGAAATCGAGGACAAACTGTTAGTAATAACTGAGGGGTGTGAATCAATGGTCTCAAAAATATTCCAATAATCAACCCTTAAAACTTAGTACCACAAAATTATACCTCTAGTTATCTTCAGTCCTATAAGATGAATGCCTCCAAATACTTATATCAATTTACTACTCCTCTAAATGCTTTGTAAAACCTTCTACTGTAGATTTACCGATTAGGAGTCTGTTAATTTACTGAAAGATAGTAAATTATCTAGAGTATATCAATCAATCCAATTAAGTTAAGTGTAATGCAAAACACTAAAGTAATGACTCATAAACACATTGACACATGGATTTTTAACGTGGAAACCCTGTCAAGGGAAAAACCACTTGGGACCGGTAACCCAAAATTTTCACTCTTCTAAAGTGAGCTTGGTGAAGAGCCAACCCTATTAAAGGTTACAAATACACTGTTAGGTGTGACCTTGTTAGAGGATTTAAAATTTTAGCCTATCACTTGATATCGGGCATCTCTATGCTACCATCCTTGATCAAACACTCACTTGGCCTATCAATAGGTATCTGGCATCTCATTCTATCTTCATGATCAAAATTTTTGATACTCCATTGGATGTATCTCAATATAGAAAGGATCTTTAAATCCCACTCGGTTAAGAGACTTTCTGAATCAATGGTTAAACTGAAACAATATGATCTGTTCACATAGACAACTTATACTTGCAGATTTTCAGATCTATTATAATCTCACAAAACTATGCTGATCAATATAACTCTCATTATACCTTTGCTCCACTTTGATTCTGCTTTGTGATTTTGTGCTTTGTTGCTTGGTGTCCACTGAATTCTTTAGCTCTTTCTTTAGCTTGTTTATCAGCACTGTATGAAGTTGCTCTTCATCATTTTCTCTATAGCATCCTCTTTTATTTTTCTCCCCACACCAATTCGTAATGAATTGATTTGTCTCTTAAATAGACATGATATCACCATTGTTAGGTTCTTGATCTTGGCATGATCCACAATTCTTACCAATTATATTTAAAACAAAACTCATGTTTTATCTCGCTGACATCTTCTTGCCAACTAGACAAATCAGTTTTAAATCAATTACTTATCTCTGGCTTATCTTGTTGATGAAAACAATGATAACTACCAGTTAACTCTATATTTATCTCTACCAGCTAGATCTTTTGTCATTTTTGAACTCAAGTTAATTTTGGTTTAACTCTTTGTTAGCGTCAGTCAACACTCCAGTTCTCCTCGAGCTTCTCCATCGATTTACACTATGTTTTTGGCCATCGGGTTTTCTTGTGATTCTGCTCGTCAATAATTCTCATTGATTTTCTTGCTTGGGCATCACTATGACTTGACTATCGGTGATCTCTATCTGTCGGGTTCTACTGACCGTCGGTGTTTATAGTCACAATGTGAATGCTTGTCTTTTATGCATTACAGAAAGCATAATCTTTATCTCTCTGATTCTCTAAAGTCTTTGACACTTTGATTATAACCTATTAGATTATATCAATTTGACATCAATGACAATACAATCCATTAACTGATTTAATGTCTTGCATTATCCTTCTACATTTCAGTTATCAACTTAGCATCTTCAAACATTCAATCAGTTACATGTCATCAATCTCTCCCTTCGGCATTGATGGCAACATACTACATTATCATACTGTACTATCACTAATACAATATGAAATATACAGTTTCATCAAGTTTTCCTAATGTAACTATTACAAATGTCTGGCTCTCAGCAAGCTCAAAAAATAGCTTAGATTTGTTTCTTGCAGAGTGGTTGTCTTCAATCTTCAATCCCTTCTCTAGATAGATGTATCATCTGATATCTTTGTTTTGATATGTGATCTGCCTTGACTGTTCCTCTTCTTGATAATCTTTGTTTCCTTTGACAACATTCTTTCTCTTTGTCTGAACTCTCTCCCTTTGTTACTTCTCTCCCTTAGATGGATATTTCATATGTAATGAATCAATTTCTCTCCCTTAGAATATTGATTAACTCTTCCTTTCTGATTCTCAGGAACTTCTCTTCATGGATAATGATATTTAGATCATCTGTCCCTTTTCATATGATAATGAGATATTTCTCTCCCTTTGACAACAATGCCAAACAAAAATACTTCTCCTTATTTTATCATCTACATCATGTTCCATCCCTTTGCATAATATATTCCTTGAATTTCCCTATCCATCAGCAATACAATGTTCTGATTTTTGGTGCATATATGTACCTTGCAATGTACAAATGTATCTGTTGCTTCCCATCTCAGTGTTTGCATCAACATGACTGATCTTCAAATTTGGTATAGGCCGATGCAACCTCCTAGTCAGATTACTGACCGATAGACAAGGGTTGAACCCCTAGTCTTTGTCTCATGTACTCAAATGTATCCTTCGGTAATTGCTTGGTGAATATATCAGCTAACTGTTCCTTTGATTAAACATATTCTAGTTTCACTTCCTTTGCTTGAACTTGTTCTCTTAGATAGTGATACTTGATTGCAATATGCTTAGTCTTAGCATGCATGACTGGATTCTTAGAAATGTTTACTGCACTGGTATTATCACAATAGATAATTATTGGTTCAAGGATCTTCATATGCATACCTTCCAATAATTGTTTGATCCATGCAATATTAGAGCAATTTGCAGTAGTAGCCACATATTCTTCTTCTACAATAGACTGAGAGATGCATCCTTGCTTCTTTCTTATCCATGTGACAAGTCTGCCACCCATGAAGAATGCTCCTCCGGTTGTGCTCTTTTGGTCATCAATTTTTCCATCCCAATCAGCATTTGTATAGACTTGTAGCTCAAATTTTCCTTCTCATTTGTACCATAATCCATAGTCCTCGGTGTCCTTTAGATATCTCAAAATTCTTTTGATAGCAGTCATATGTGATTCTTTGGGATTAGCAGAGAATCTTGCAACAATTCCCACTGCATGTGCTATATCTGGTCTGGTGTGAACAACATACATTATTTTTCCAATCATGGATCTATATAAGGTTTGGTTTACCTCATTTTTCTTGTCTTCCTTTGTCAGCTTGCATCCAGTAGCCATAGGAGTTCCAACTGGTTTGGAATCTTCCATCTTGAATATCTTTAGCACTTCCTTGATGTATTTGGACTGAGTGATGTATATGCATGTATCTTGTTGAAGAATCTGTAGACCAAGAAAGAATTTGATCTCTCCAAACATAGACATTTCAAATTCCTTTCTCATTTCATCATCAAAGAATTTACATAACAATTCATTTCCCCCAAAAATGATATCATCAACAAAAAATTTTGCAATCAAAATATTACCATCGGTATCTTCTTTTAAGTACAGATTATTATTTTCACTTGTTCTAAAAAAATTTATGCTAATGAGATATGAGTGAAGTCTTTCATACTAGGCTCTCGGTGCTTGTTTCAACCCATAGAAGGCTTTGTGTGGTCTACATACCATGTTTCTCTTGTCTGGATCAACAAACCCTTATGGTTGTTCAATGTATACCTCTTCTTCCAATATTCCATTTAGGAATACAGATTTGTCATCCATTTGGTATACCTTGAATCCTTTAAATGCAACATAAGCAAGTAAGATTCTAACTCCTTCTAGTCTAGCAACGGGTGCAAAGGTTTCTCCATAATCAATACTTTCTTATTGTGCATATCCCTTGTATACTAATCTTGCTTTGTTTCTAGTGACTTCTCTATTCTCATTCAGCTTGTTTCTGAATATCCATTTGGTACCTATGACATTCTTGTCATCTGGTCTCGGTACTAGTGTCCATGTATTGTTCTTCTCAATCTGTTATATTTCCTCATTCATAGCACTAACCCATTCTTCATCCTCAAGTGCATTGTAAATATATTTAGGCTCAAAATCACAAAGTAAACATTTGGTGTTAAGTGACTTACTTCTTGTTCTTGTTCCAGCCTTCTTGTCTCCTATGATTTGATTCTTTGGATAATTTCTTCTGACATACTTGGGAAGTTTCAGTTCAGCTTAGTGTTCAGCATTCTGATTATCTTCTTCACCTCCATTCTCATCTTCATTGATCGAAACATCATCTTGAGTATTATCCTGATCATCGATAATTGCAGCCTGATGCCTGGGTGCAATGTTCTAATGCTTTTGAGCGACACATTGTTGCTTGGGTAGAGTGTCAGGTTCTGTATAAACAACCCTGTTGTATTCCTTTGGTTCCTTTTTTCTTTCCTTATCATTCTTTTCTGCAAATTCATCTATTTTCACATTTTCACTTTTAATGATTTTGTTAGATGACTTGTTAAGACATTTATAAGCCTTGCTTTTGGTTGAACACAAGATACCTTCTTCACTTTTGCAGTCAAGTTTTCCATTTCTATCATCCTTCAATATATAACATTGACTACCAAAGATTCTGAAGTAATTTATATTGGGTGTATGACCATACCAAAGCTCATAGGGTGTCTTCTTTATGTCCTTCAATTGTACTCTATTTAGTGAGTAGACAGCAGTACTGACAGCTTCCCTCCAAAAATTTTGAGTGATTCTTTTCTCAATCATCAATGTTCTTGCACAATCAACAATTGATTTGTTTCTCCTCTCAACAATTCCATTTTTTTGTGGTGTCCTTGGTGCATAAACCTATCTTTTAATTCCATGCTCACTACAATAGTCAGTTAATTCTTCTAAAGTAAATTCCCCTCCTATATTTGACCTTAAGCATTTCAATTTATTTTCACTTTATTTTTCAACCATTGTTTTATACCATTTAAACATCTTGAATGCTTCTGATTTATATTTTAAAAACATGACTGTCATCATTCTAGAGAAATCATCAACAAAGAGAATAAAATACCTATCTCCATAGTATCTCTTTGTCCTCATTGGTCCACATAGATATGTATGGACTAATTATAGAATTGCAGTAGATGTATGGGTTTTTGTCTTGAAACTAGACTTTGTCATCTTACATTTTTGACAATTCTTGCACATGATATGTTTGGGCTTAGTCATCATTGGTAAGCCTCTGACATTCCTTTTGTTACTTATCTTTATCATGTTGTCAAAGTTCACATGACACAATCTTTTGTGCCACAACCATAAGTCTTCATTTCTAGCCATCAAGCAAGTGGTGTTAGTGTCATCAAGATAGAAAAGGTTACCTTTTTTCTGTTCACTGGTACCAATCAACCTTCCTAATTCATAGAATATCTTTGCCTTCTTATTTTCAAATGCTACGCTGTGACCTAGTAAGAATTTTCACATTTTATCAGGTTATTCAACATTATGGTTCCTTTACCTTCAACTAGACAAGGTGTATCATTATCCATTCTCACTGAACCACCATTATAGTATTCAAAAGTCTCAAACTTTTGTTTATCACTGTTCATATGGTGAGTGCAGCCACTATCTATGATCCAGACATCATTTTTACTAACTTTAGATATGAGTGTGGTTTCTACATACCTTTCTTCATCTTCATCTGAATCATCCTTCATGGCTACAAATACTATCTCGATGTATTCTTCTAATTCGGTGTCTGTATCATCAGCTCTATTCTTAGCTAGGTAACAAGCTTTCTTCCCTTTGTCCTTATAATCTCAGGTATCTCTCTTGTCAGATTGTCGGTTGCTCCGGTATTCTCTATTTTCACTTTTATCAAACTTCTTCTCATAAGGTCTGTCATTTCCTCTGTCATCTTTTCATCGGTTTGGACATCTTGCAGCAAAGTGTCCAACCTCTTTACAATTGAAATATACAAGTGGTAATTTACCTTTGTATCTATCTTTGCCTCTCTGCAATCTTCTAGCCATAAGTGATTCAATTTCATCAAGTCCTTGATCCTCATTATCACTGTCACTGTCATTTCTAACAGCATGTCTATGACTTGAGTTACTTATCTTTAGAGAAGATTTGAATGGAGATTTTATAGATGGTAAGATACTATTGTCAAAGTTATTCATATCAAATGAAATTAGTCTACCAATCAGACTATCTAGAGTAATTGTATTGTTTGCAACTGCTCTCATTTCTTGAATAGAAGAAACTCTAATAGCATAAACAGGAAATAAGGTTCTTAATATTTTTCTTACCACTGTCTCCTCTTCAAGTACACCTACAAATCCTCAGATAGCATTTACTACCTCTTTGATTCTGCAGCTATACTGAGTAATTTTTTCTCCGTCTTTCATCCTTAGGTCATCAAACCTCCCTCTTAGGATTTTTGTCTTTGATCTGAGTACATAGGCTTCTCCTCCATGCTTAAACTTATCCCACATTTTCTTTGCAGAGGTGCAGGTTCTGACATCTTCAAACTTAGCATCAGAGAGTGATGATGCAAGTTCTATCATCATACAATTATGATCATGCTCGACTCTTAATTGTTCAAGAGTATGAGGTCATGTAGGCAACACATATTCAGTATCTAAGTATTGAACAATATCATTTCCAATACCTGATAGGTGGAGTCTTATTCTACTTTGCCATGATGCAAATTTGTCTTTATTCAACTAGGGCACATCTCGTCTATTCATCATGTGATCTTTTGCTTGAGTTGTTAAACTCCCTTTCTAAGCACACAAGCTCTGATACCAATTGTTAGTGATAAGTGAGAGGGGGGTGAATCAGTGGCCTCAAAAATATTCCAATAATCAACCCTTAAAACTTAGTACCACAAAATTATACCTCTAGTTATCTTCAGACCTATAAGATGAATGCCTCCAAATACTTATATCAATTTACTACTCCTCGGAATGCTTTGTAAAATCTTCTACTATAGATTTACCGATTAGCAGTATGTTAATTTACCGAAAGACAGTAAATTATCTAGAGTATACCAATCAATCCAATTAAGTTAAGTGTAATGAAAAACACTAAAGTAATGACTCATAAACACATTGACACATGGATTTTTAACGTGGAAACCCTGTTAAGGGAAAAACAACTTGGGACTGGTAACCCAAAATTTTCACTCTTCTGAAGTGAGCTGGGTGAAGAGCCAACCCTGTTAAAGGTTACAAACACACTGTTAGGTGTGACCTTTTTAGAGGATTTAAAATTTTAGTCTATCACTTGATATCGGACATCTCTATGCTACCATCCTTGATCAAACACTCACTTGGCATATCAATAGGTATCTGACATCTCATGCTATCTTCATGATCAAACTTTTTGATACTCCATTGAATGTATCTCAATATAAAAAGGATCTTTAAATCCCACTCGGTTAAGAGACTTCCTGAATCAATGGTTAAACTGAAACAATATGATCTATTCACATATACAACTTATACTTGCATATTTTCAAATCTATTGTAATCTCACAAAACTATTCTGATCAATATATCTTTGTTTATACCTTTGTTGAACTTTGATTTTGTTCGGTGATGTTGTGCTCTGTTTCTCAGTGTCTACAGAATTCTTCGCCTCTTTCCTTAGCTTGTTGATCAGCATTGTATGAAGTTGTTTTTCATCAGTTTCTCTTTAGCATCCTCTTTTCTTCTTCTCCCCACACCAATTCGTAATGAATTGATTTGTCTCTTAAAAAGACATGATATCACCATTGTTAGGTTCTTGATCTTCTTGATCTTGGCATGATCCACAATTATCACCAATTAGATTTAAAGAAAAAAGCATTCTTTATCTCGCTGAGATCTTCTTGCCAACTGGACAAATCAGCTTTAAGTCAATTACTTATCTCTGGCTTATTTTGTCGATGAAAACAATGATAACTACCAGTTAACTCTATATTTAGCTCTACCAGCTAGATATTTTGTCATTTCTAAACTCAAGTTAATTTTATTTTAACTCTTTGATAGCGTCGGTCAACACTCCAGTTCTCCTCGGGCTTCTCCGTCGGTTTACACTATGTTTCTGGTCGTCAGGTTTGTTTGTGATTCTGCTCGTCAGTTTTCTTGCTCGGAAATCACTGTGACTTGACTATCGGTGATCTCTATCTTTCAGGTTCTACTGACCGTCAGTGTTTGTAGTCACAATGCGAATGCTTGTCTTTTATGCATTACAGAAAGAATAATCTTTATCTCTCTGATTCTCTGAAGTCTTTGACACTTTGATTATAACCGATTAGATTATATCAAGTTGACATCAATGACAATACAATATATTAACTGATTTAATGTCTTGCATTATCCTTCAGCATTTCAGTTATCAACTTAGCATCTTCAAACATTCAATCAGTTACATGGCATCACAAACATGAGTACAATTAGCAGCTCTATAGAAGATTGAAATGGGAATTTAAAACTCTCTTCAACTTTTCCAGGAGTTGATGTACATTAGCATTTGTCTTTCATACGAACATCATGATTGTTGTATATCAAATCACTTTCATTTTTTGGTAATGACTAATGTATGTGCACCCATTACATGCCCATATTACCATATGTCTGATTGCAACTTCTTGGACAAGACAAGCTATCAACATCATGTCTCCGCCAAATTGGTAATGAATAATTATTAATACAATTTTTGCATTCTTATATTATCAATAAAATATTAATATGAATACAATTTAGATATTGTTATTATTATTATTTCATTTAATTTGCATTATTTTAATATTATTGATTTTATAGATTAATTAAATTACAATAGTTTAATTTAAAATATAGAGATAATTTAAAAATATATTAAGATATAGATGTATTCTAAATCATTTATAATAATGTATATACTAACAAAATAAGTAAATATATCTGTAATTTATAAATATATGTTGATTTATAAATTCTATATATTACAATAAAGATGCATTCTAAATCATTTATAAACATGTATATATTAATTAAATAAGTAAATATATCTCTAATTTATAAATATATTCTGACAAAATATATGAAAAATGGGCGGACAATATACGCAATGCATTGTTTGACAAACAGTGTTGTTGGCTAGGAAGTGTGTGTGTGTGTGTGTGTGTGTGTGTGTGTGTGTGCACGTGCGCGCGTGCGTGTGCGTGTGTGCATGTGTGTGTGTGTGAGAGGGGAAGAGATAGGGATAGAAAGAGGGAGGGGTGCAGAAGAAAGAGCAAGATATAGTGTACGAATATAGAGAGAGGCATGGAGATAGAGATTGAGAGGAAGAGGGACGTGGAGAGGAGAGGGGGGAGACTACAGATGGAAGATGTAAATATATATATATATATATATATATATATATATGTATATATATGTATGTATGTATATATATA
>MU226238.1:613446-651808 GCA_018584345.1 Thuja plicata
TAGGTCAAGGTTGAGGTCGACCTTGACCCAGGGGGTCAGAACCCCTGGAAATATACCAGGTGGGGGAGGAGGTGCCCGGAGAGGCCCAATCAGGGTCTTGAACCAGCACAGAAGTATGGGATGATACCAAAGCATGGTATGATGCAGAAATAGGATGATGATATGATGGAAGTCAAAAATGTCCCCTAAGGAGGGATAAATGCTCTTAACATGGAAGTGCTTCCATTTTAAGATGATACAGGAAGAAATAATTTGTGCCGCGAGGAATGTATCGTGTCCATCCTTAGCCGGATCATGCCCCTGACAGCTATCCTATATTCGTTGTCACGCTAACTAGGGCAGATCACCTTACCCAATGTCATCCTTCAGGAGAGATTCTGCATCTGTCAAAATGACATTTAGGAGATCAAGTTGCATCGTTTCATCCTGTCCCATCGCGAGATCTAACATCTCGTCTATACTCTTATTTGCCAACAAGTCAACCACCTTGTTACCTTCGTGGAATGTGTGTTGCACCCAAAAATCATCCAATCTGTCAAGGAGCATCTTAATCTTGGGAAGCCAACTTGCTAGCTACTAGTTGTGGAAGCGGTTCTTAGTAACTCCATTAAGTACCACTTGGGAGTCTCCTTCAATAATGACTTTTTTAATTCCATAATCTACGCTCCATCTTAGTCTGATCTCTAGAGCTGATAATTCTGCCATATTGTTTGTGGTGACACCTATATATTTAGCCATAGCATAAATCACATGCCCACGATCATCCCTGATTACAGCTCCTATGCCACTTTTACCGGGATTGCCTCTGCTAGCACCATCAAAATTTAATTTTTGTCATCCTATCTGTGGAGGATTCTAAATAACTTCTTGTCTTTTGGCCTTATTATCATGTAGCTTATGATCCCCGCAAGGTTTGAAAGACCATCTAGATTCCATATTCAGGTCCCATTTGGATTGGAACTT
Source organism: Thuja plicata (assembly GCA_018584345.1). NCBI lineage: Eukaryota > Viridiplantae > Streptophyta > Pinopsida > Cupressales > Cupressaceae > Thuja > Thuja plicata. The sequence continues at coordinate 614,410 of MU226238.1, forward strand.
ATAGCTGACCCCCTAAATCCTGCTATTAAAAACTTCATGAATGGCCACTTGAATTTTATCTATAAGTTCGAAGTTGTCCAAACTCTTCTCTTTAAATATCCTGCGGTTTCGTTCCTTCCATATGTGTCAAACCATCAGAGATGGGCTGATGATCCAAAGAATACCCCACTTAGAATGTTTCCATTCCTTAGGCCAAGCGAAGATGAACTCCTTGAATGATTCAATCCTAACCACTGCCCATTGTATCTTTTCGAGAATCCAATCCCAGCAGCTCTTAGCATAGGGACACCAGTATAGCAAGTGATTAACTGTCTCTTCCGCCTGTCTACATAAAATACACCAACTTGGGCCTAAGATCCCAATCATTCTAAGTCTATTACTTGTCATAATTCTTCCATGGAGTGCAATCCAAAGGAATGCACCCGCCTTCGAAAGAGGCCATCTTCCCCAACATAAGGTGTTTGGCCAATAGTTGCTATGTGAACTTTCTCTCTACAATTCATAGCCAAGATGAACTGAATATTTACCTGATTTGGAGGCACTCCAAATCAAACTGTCTTCCTCATCCGATCTTACCACAATTCTATGCAATAACAATTCTTTAAGGGTGGCAGAGTTAATATTGGAGTTGTCCCTGATGTCTCTCCATCTGACAATAGAGGACGAGGATGGCAAGGAACACATGTAATCAGCAATGTAAATGCCTTCTACGGCTTCCATCTGGTTCACCCAAGATTTGTCTAAGAAGGCCTCTTCCAATGGCATCTTTCCATTCCATGAGCCCGCCAAAATTTTTCCCTTCTCCCATTGCCAATGATCCAAGAAAGATGTTTTGTGAGCAGGATGCGGCTGTTTTAAATGAACCTCCAAATGGGAGATCATGTAGGTGAGTTGGCCACTGTAAAGATTTTGTCTGAATTCTCAGAGTCCAGGTATTTGGCTGCCATAACTCTGCACCAGGGTTTATGAGGGGAATAATACATGTGTCATGCCAATTTGGCACCCAACGCCCGATTTTGAAGACTCATCTTGTGGATTCCTACGCCACCCTCTGCTTTATGAATGCATGCAACATCCCAATTAATCAGGGGGAATTTTTTAATGTCTTTCGGTCCTTCCCAGAGGAATTTTTTCATCATACCATCAATGGCGGAGGAAGCTCTGTTGGGAATCTGATATACTAATAGGTAATATATAGGGATAGCTGCTAAGACCAGATTAATCATAATAATTCTTCCCGCCTGAGACAGCCATTTTTTCTTCCATGAGGAGGTTTTTTGACGGCATTTATTCAAAACTTCCTCCCATATCTTACTGTCAATCCTTCCCGCATAAAGTGGAACCCCTAGGTAAGTGATCAAAATTGCACCTTGTTCAAACTCCAAGGTGTTGGAAATGGAGGATCGCAATCTCTTACTGGTATTCAGGAAGTAAACCCTTGATTTAGCTTTGCTCATACTTTGGCCCAATACTGATTTGTATTTTGAAAGAACCTGCTTTATAAGCTTTGCCTCTTTGATCGAGGCTTCCCCAAACAAGATGGTGTCATCTGCAAACTGTGAATGAGTGATAGCCTCCATCCTATCATGAATTGATATCACTCTCCATCTTCCCAGGATAGCTTGCTCATTAATGTTTCTTCCCAAAACTTCTGCCATCAAAACAAAAAGGAAGGGAGACAGGGGATCGCCTTGTCTGATACCGTTAGAGGCTTTGAAAAAGCCACAAACTGATCCATTTATAAAGATAGAGAAACGAATAGAGGAAATGCAATGAGTTATACACTGAATCCAATCTTTACAGAAACCAAATCGAATCAACACATTTATGAGGAAATGCCAACGCACCCTGTCGTATGCTTTGCTAACATCGAGCTTGACAATCATACATGCCTTTTTGTTGGAATGAACATTGTGAATGGTCTTACTAGCCATAATGATGTTATCCGCTATCTCCTGCCCTGGAACAAAGCCATGTTTCTCTCCCGACATAAATCTGCTAAGAAGCGGCTTTAATCTATTCACTATAGCCTTGGCCACAATCTTATATATCGCATTGCACAGCGAGATAGGACGGAAATCATCCATAGACGAACAGTCTTGTTTTTTTGGGATCAAGGCAATGACAGTATTATTAATTTCTTTAACAAACTGCCCCTTCCTCCTAAAGTCTTCTACTACCTTGTGGATATCGTCTCCCATGAATTTCCAACATTTCTGAAAGAATTTTGAAGAGAATCCGTCCGGCCCAGGGGCTTTGAGCGGAGGGTTATCAAAAGTGGCTCGCTCAATCTCCAATTTACTAAAAGGGCGCATCAAATCCTCATTATCTTCAGCTGACACTAGGCGGGGAATCACCTCCAATAAGGATGCGGGGCTAGTACGCAAAGATTCCAGGGACTCTCCAAGGAGATTTTTGAAATGGAGGATCGCTGCATCTGCAATTGTATCTGCTTCTTCTCGACATATGCCTTGGGCGTCTATGATCTGAAGAATCCTATTTTGGGAGCGTTTGGATTTCACCGATGCATGAAAGAATTTAGTGTTCTGATCACCAGCGTTGATCCAGTTGTCACTAGATTTGTCCTTCCAGTAAACTTCCTCCCTTAGCAGTAACTCTACCAATTCCTCTTTTAAAGCTTTTTCTCTATTAAAGTTTGCATTGGACATCCCTGCGAGGATAACTGATTTATTCAGATTTTCCAATTCTTCTTCCACTCTGGATTTTTCAGAGAAGATATTCTTGAAGGATGACTTATTCCAAATTTTAATCTTATTTTTGACCCATTTAAGTCTTTTTACAAGAACAAAGCTCGGGGTGCCCTTGAAGATGTTGCTCTCTGCCCACCATCTCTCCAGCAGTGTAAGGAAATCCTTATCTCTCCACCACATATTCTGAAACCTGAAGCTTCCTCAAGAGGTATGTTGAGACACTTGGAGACTGAGCTGGACAGGGAAATGATCTGAAAGTGATAGAGGAAGGATACTTGCCTCCAAATTGTCATAAAATTCCACCCAAGAAGGACCAACCAAAAATCTGTCTAGTCTCTTAGATATTCTAGCGAAGTTCGCTCTTCTGTTAGTCCACGTAAATTTTCCATTATTAGGAACTACATCAAACAAATGGTTCGATGACACAAAATCCTTGAAATCCTCCATAATTTGATTAGACATTCTTAAGCCACCCGATTTGTCATCTAAATCCAACAAAGCATTGAAATCTCCTACCACTATGACGTTGTCGCATCCGAGGGCCGCAATCTTAGATGAAATATATGTCCATAACTGAAGTTTATCTTCTATTTTGACAGGTCCATAAACATTAATGATTAGAAATGAACTATGTGTTTGTATACAAGTAGCAAAGCCGAATAGCCAAAGATTCAATTTCTCTAGAGTACTCATATGAATCCTTGCTGAATTCCAAAGAAAGCCCAGGCCCCCCGCCTTGCCTATGGTAGCTTGAAAAAAAAAAAACCTTCTAAATGCTTACAAGAGTGCAGAAAGCTAAGTGCTTTGTCTAAGCATAGTTTACTTTCTTGAAAGAGAACAATGTCGCTATCGAATCTATCCAACGCTCGCTTGACCAAGCGTTGTTTGTCAGGGGCCGATAGGCCCCTGACATTCCACGTAAGCATTTTCATAACTCTCCAAGGGAGACCCCTGTTCCCTTGGATTTCTTCATGAAATCAAAAACATTAATGATACCTTTTTCCTTCGCACATGCTTCTTTGCATTGTTTATTGGTTCTCCTACCCCTCGCGCTTTTAGCCTTCCCAAGTAGGACATTGGCCGATTGACTGATGCTTCTGGGTTCAATGTTATCCAACGCATCAACTTCAAAGAGATCCTCCTGAGAGATTCTATCATACTCAATCTCTGAATCCGAACGCGCTTGATAGACCACATCCTTTGCGCGAGGATCCCTGGATACCTGGTTCTTAGGGGATGCCAAGCATTCCCCTTCTTCCTTACTATCTTTCAAGTTAAGGGATATGTCAGGGCGTGTCTCCAAGTCCTTATGTAATGAAACAATTGGATTAACCATTTTTTGAACCCTAGCCTTTTGCACCCAGATTTTGGTTGTCTTTGCACGACCCTTTGAAGCCAATTTGCCATGGCCATTCCCGCTATTCCTTAAATCTTCAGATGACTTGTCTTCAATTTCGACCTGTTGCCTCCATGATTTTTTGGCCGATTTCAAATTGATGAAAGTCAGAATGGTTTGGACTGCTGCAAGTTTAATTCTGGCATATAAATAAGAGTCTTGCTCTATGATATTTTCATCTACTTCCAACAGAGTGCCAAGCGATATGCCTATGTGTTCCAAACAAGCCTCCCCCCAGTACTCTAATGGAAGATTATACAGCCTAATCTAAACCGGATCTTTATAAACTCCTAAGGGTATCGGATCGAAACTAGCCTGCCATGGCTGAAGATACAGCGGCATGGAATCAAAGAACCAGTTTTGTTGATTAGTTTTGTTTTGAATATAACAATAAAAAACCCTTTAGGAATAAATTTAATGATCAAGTCTTTGCTCCATTGATCGAAAACCCAACCCCTAATTTGAATTCTGGATTTTCTATCTCCGATGAAGCGGCCAATAACTGCCAACTTTTCCCATATCGCCGCATCCTCCTCCACCTCCACCTCGTCCGTAACGTCAACAAAGACCTCTTTGGCAGTCTACAGGGCGGCTTGATCCTTGCTTAATCCTCCCTCACCGACTCCATTACTGTGTGTACGAGCCATCTGGAAGGAATAAAATCCATTGAAACTCTTCTCCCTACTCCATTGCCTCCTCTCTCCCTACTCCATTGCCTCCTTCTCTCCCCGCTCCTCATTTTTTAAAAATGGATTATGTTATATTATATATGTTATAATATAATAATCATTAAAATAGATAAAAATACAACTTATAAAATTAAACATGTAATTCATTTATAAGTGGGCTTAAACTTAAGGAAATTTTGTGTTTAAGGGTGCTTGAGTTAGAATAAAATGAGATGGGTGTCTAGTGTTATCAAATTAACTATGCTCGAGTTAGTATAAAATTGAGATGAGTGTCTAGTGTTGTCTCATGCTTCACCTAAACATCACCTAGGTGCAATGAGTGTTAAGTGTTCTATGCATTCTCATCAAAGATGGGGTGCTTGTAAACCTCATGAAACATAGGTCAATGAGTTTGATTCATAAACTAAAATATCATAATATAATTTATTATTAAAAAACTAAATATATAATTTTAAAAATAATAATTTTAATTAAAACTTACCATTATTTATTTATATAAGATTTTTTTTAAAAAATTAAATAATAATATCAATCAAAAATTTATATTTTATACTTTTTTAAAGTAGTTTACTATGTATTTTAGTTTTAAAAGTTAAATAATAATATTATTAAAATTATATATTATATGTTATAATATAATTCTTATTAAAATAAAAAATTGAAACATAAATATTAGTAAAAAATTATTATACAATTAATTATATTAATTATATTATTTTATTAATATGACCTTTAAAATTAGATAAGAAATTAAAAGAAAGTAATTAAAATAAATCTTTTTAAAATTAAAAAAAAATATACAGATTTCATCTGAGTATAAAAAGTTTGAAAGTTTAAAAAATCATTTCAATACTCTTTCAATGCTGCACGGCATTCACTAATTAAAAACTGCACATTTCACGAGTCATTTGTAACGAATCTGGGCATAAAACACCCTACCTTGAATGGTGCCAACAAATGAAATGTCAGATCATGAGTGTGTTCGATAAGATATCAACTATGTAATGATATCTTCATTGGTATTCGTTTGTGCCCTAAATCTCTCTGTTTAACTGTTGCTCCAGATTTTTAGTAGTTAACATTATAAAACATTTGTATTGTTGTTTCTAATTCCTTGATTGTAAAATGTATGAATGTTTGACCATCAAGTTCGGTTGATATCATGGCTATGAAGATTTATGGACAGTTTTAGGGGTGTAATAGTATCTGTGTATTCTAATTTTGTGAGATTGTAGAGAAAAAACAATATGTCTGATTTCGACAAATTTTTTGTTTTCTGTATGTAAGTTGACACTTTAAAAGTTTTGGTTTCGGTTCTTAGGCATTCACGGATTTCTCTATAGTGACCGTCGAACTCTAAAGGGTCAAAAAGTGGTCATTAAGTGTCGCCTATACCCACTCAAATACTTGTGGTCAAATGTTTCGGTAGTGTATACAAAAGTTCCAATACTGGGCACAAATGGGCCAATTACCAACCAAAAAAGCTAAAAAATGATCGGCTATTGGTACATGTGTGATCATTTTTTAGGAAACCTTCATATTAGTAATTGGGGGATCATCAAATAATAAAAACATAACGGTTATTGGACCCCCTATCAGTTACGCTTTCCCTATATGCTCTTTTCCTGTTAGATGTCCATGTAGGCTATCTTTAATGACTTGGCTATAGTCATCTACCTCTTATAGGCCTGCTATTTCAACTGTTAATGTTATGCTCTCATTTTGTTTTTATAGTCATAATTTTGTAATTTTCAATAAATTGCTTACATGCTTCATGTTGGGGAAAGAGGATACAGTAGTTGAAAAATTCTGATAACATTTGTTGATCTAATGTCCAATTTAGTTTCAACTTTAGAGTTACTAGTGTTGATCATGAATGCTTAATTTGTTATTATCATTATTTAATTTTCCATTCTCAATAGATAACTTGCATGTCTTGCTTTAGGAGAAATGACCACGTAGTTGAGCTAGTTGTGATAGCATTTGTTGATTTAATTCCCAAGTTTTTAATAGTGTTGATCATGAGTACCCATAATTGAATAAAATGCATAACTTGAATCTAAAACTAAAAATTATGTGATGCCTCATCATGATACCAATAAAACATGACTTATTGCACAACTACCAGTCTAAATTCTTTAGGGATCATACTGATGTAGCATCGTATGTGATCATGCAGTTATCAAGTATTTAATAAAAAAACAAAAGAATTGACAAGTTCATAAAAAACTGCAAAGTAATTTGGATTTGACCGTATAAAATTTTGAAAAGCACAAAATTGCAGTGCTCAACTACTAGATTCTCTACACTAATAGAAGCAAATAATAATATCCCCACCATGTGCAAATTTAGCTCATTTAATGAAGATGCCCTTTGACATCATGTTTATTTCTAAAATGAGACTGGTTTTCTATAGCCGCATAACAATTACATACTTCTACAGAGGAGCTCGAAGATGACTTTAAAAGCCAGATTAACAGTGGTACAAGTACTGCAATGGGAAAATTGCTCCTTTTTTAAGTGCTCCCCAGTCAAACACAACCATATATACCTAGTACAAATTGTGACATAAAAAAAGCTGAAAACTCAGATTAGTGCAAAATACAAAAGACTGCAAACTCTGCTTAATCGTAGTGCAATACAAAAAAAGCTGCAAACTCAGATAACTGTAGTACAAGTGGCAATGTCTATGCTACTTGATGCACATTTAACCATAAATATCAATTAATTGTAAATGCAGTCAACTGTGCATACAATATGGTTACTGGATAAGACCATACATTTGTCAGGCTTAGGCATCGAAAAGGACCCCCACTAGAGAGAACATTTATCATTCCTGATGTTATATATATATGTCCTTCCTGCCATCTCAACTACTCTGAACATAGCTTTTGTCCTGGTCGCCCTGATTCTCCGAACATATCCATCCAGCTTGGATTTTGGTTACTTATCCAGCTGTAATTTCCTACGAGTTATCACCTATGAATTATCACCTACTACTGACCAACGAAAGGTTGCCTTAAGCAAAACTTCTGACCAATGAAATGTTGCCTTGGACAATTCTTCTGACCAATGAAAACGTTGAACAAAACTCGATGATATCCCACTATAAACAAAACTCAACCATATACATCCAGACGGCATTTTAAATACTTATCCATTTGTAATTTCCTATAAATTATCATCTACTTCTGACCACTGAGAGATTACCTTAACAAAAGTCAAGCATATCCTCCCACTATATCCCCATCCATCTTTGGAGCAACAATAATTTCATATCAAAGTTTCAATCGTCATAACTAATCTCCTGATGAATGAATCATGGAATATGATTCTAAATGTTGATTTGAAAAAAATCTGAAAATCAAAATCACACAAGTCATGAAACAACTCTGAAAAAATCTGGGTTAATTTTTATGTCCACCAAAAAGTGTATCCAGGCCTATGCATAAATACAACCTTGTTTTACACCTCTGGAACTCTGATCTTACCAGAAAAACATAACAAACTTTCAAATTCCTAACATGTGACCTTATGCAATATTTTGTCTCGCCCATAAAATTGAAAAGTGAACGTAGAAAAGACAATCATACAATTAAAGCTGCATTGCAAATTCTATGGACCTTACACTGCCTATTAACAAACAGTTCATACGTATCCTTTATTTCATATATCCGTTTTATAAGTTGAAGAGTACTATGAAGTAAATACTAACATATTCAAATGTATCCTTAATTTCATCTATCCGTTTCATAACTTGCAAAGTACTATAAAGTAATTATATTAATATACACAATGATCCAATCCAAAACATGCTCGATAAAGGTGTAAAAACTTGTGCCAGACAATTGGGTGCGGAATAATTCATAGTGGTTTATATTTTCATGAGAAATGGTAACAAAATTGAACGGACAGGTAGCCAAATAACATTTAACTAAGAACCATCACCCTCTAAGGGCACTTTATCCAGGAACATAACAATATCTAAATAAACTTGCCACTAACGATCACAAGAGAGCAATAACAACATTTGATGAGCTTCCAACGTCGAACTCGAGGAGAAAATTGATTCCGCTAAATACAGCTTGAGGAACATTTCTAAAGCTTAAACAAGATACCACCGTGGGTTGCAAAGAATGGAGCAAACACCAAGGACTCGACAGCCATGAGTTTGATCAAAATGTTAAGAGATGGTCCAGATGTGTCCTTGAGAGGGTCTCCAATGGTGTCACCGATGACAGCCGCCTTATGGGGATCAGAACCCTTTGGACCAAGTGACCTGGCATGTTCTGATGCTCCAGCCTGTAGTGAAAATCAGGCAGTCAAGCAGCAGCAAGCAGGGTATTAAATATGCAATTCCAAAACTACCACTGACAAATTTTGAAACCTAACACTATCAATTCTATATTTGTGCTAGTCCAAAGGCACTCACCTCAATATACTTCTTTGCATTGTCCCAAGCACCACCGGTGTTTGAAGCAGATATAGCTACCTGATACCCCAATTGAAGACACATGTTTAGCAGAAGTAACAAATAACACACAACAGAGAAACAAAGGACAAATAATTAAACCAATGCCTACCTGCACTCCAGACACAAGGGCACCAGCCAGGACACCTGACAGTGTCTCCACACCAAATAGAGTACCAACAATCAGAGGAGTAAGCATCACAAGGCAGCCAGGAGGAATCATTTCCCTTAGTGAAGCATCAGTTGATATCTTCACACAAGTTGCATAGTCTGGTTTGGCAGTTCCTTCCATGAGACCTGGGATAGTGTTGAATTGTCTGCGAACTTCTTCAACCATTTTTAATGCTGCACTGCCCACACTTTTCATTGTCATTGCAGAGAACCAGTAGGGAAGCATTGCTCCCACAATCAAACCAATGAACACTTTTGGGGTCAAGACATCAACAGTGGCAATTGCTGCACGGCTAACAAAGGCTCCAAACAATGCAAGTGACACCAATGCAGCTGATCCAATTGCAAAGCCCTGTAAGAAAATCAGATTTCACATCATTATAGGGTTGTGACATTAAAAATCCATGCACTCACCTAAGCAAACCAATAAAAACAGAATATTTTTACCTTGCCAATAGCAGCAGTGGTATTGCCAGCTGCATCAAGAGCATCAGTCCTTTCACGGATCCTGTGACTCATGCCAGCCATCTCAGCAATTCCTCCGGCATTGTCACTGATGGGTCCATATGCATCAATAGCTAATCCAGTTGCAATAGTACTGAGCATTCCCAATGCAGCTACTGCAATACCATACATGGCAGCCAAACTAAAACTGACAAATATGCTTATTGCGATGGCAAAAATGGGAATAATGACAGATTTGTATCCTAAAGCCAGCCCAAAGATAACATTTGTTGCTGCCCCTGTCCTGCACGAATCAGCAACATCCTGGACAGGGCTGCAGCACAGATTTTCAATAATAGTCAATAACTGAATTCAAAAATGAAGAGAATATAATAATATATAAATATCATGACAATTGTTTTCCCACCTGTAAGCATTGCTGGTGTAGTACTCGGTGACAAAACCAATTACAAGGCCAGCCCATAAACCAACGGCAACACAGAAGAAAAGGTGCCTGCAGTAGTAGTAAGCAAGTCGGTCAACCAAATATCTGGACAAAATTCAACATTTTTCAGCATATGAAAGGAAAGTTGCTGGTATCAACTAAATAGAATTTGCATACCAGTTTTTGACAACCTTTTGTTCACCAAAATTGAATATGGTGAAGGATGATGGCAATGCAACAAAACTTACAACAGCAATGCCAATGGTCATCAATACAGTAGAAATAATAAGCTGCTTTTTCAAAGCAGGCTCGATTTCCTTCACAGCCTTGATCTCAAATATGTCCGTTGCAAATAAAGTTGTGATTAAGCAAACAATGATACCCATTGAACTTATCAGCAAGGGAAAGCACATTGCAGTAAAATCATGCGATGTTCCAAATGATGAGATTGACGCTACAACCAGAGCTGCACACGAGGATTCAGCATAGGAACCAAACAGATCGGAACCCATGCCAGCAATATCTCCAACATTGTCACCAACATTGTCAGCAATAACCTAGATATATTTTGACAAAAAAAAGTTTATTATAGAAAATACAATCTCATCTAAATATACACATAATGGTTGGCAAATTTCAGTCACTCATGCTAATCATATTTTATATCTGATTGAAGCTAAAATCCAATCTCACCGCAGGGTTTCGTGGGTCATCTTCAGGAATGTTCCTCTCAACCTTTCCAACAAGATCTGCACCAACATCTGCTGCTTTAGTGTAAATACCACCACCAACTCTGCCAAATAGAGCCATGGAGGAACCTCCAAGACCATAACCAGTAATAGCTTCAAAAAGACCCTCCCAATCGTCTCCATAGTATAGCTTGAAAAGATTAATGGTAATATAAAGCACCAACAGTCCATTTGCAGCTAGCAAAAATCCCATAACAGCACCAGACCTAAAGGCAACGATGAAAGCTTTTCCAACACCCTTCCTGGCTTCTAAAGTTGTTCTTGCATTTGCATATGTTGCAATCTTCATTCCAAGATATCCAGATAGAGCAGATGTCAATGAACCAAGTAAGAAAGATACGGTACTGAAAGCAGCATTAGCAAGAGCAGGCTTGCACATCAATTCCTTGTTGTAGGTGCATGGCTGATCTTTTAAGCTGAATTTTTCCACTGAACCAAGGAACAAAAAGATAATAACTGCAAAGCCGATCATGAAAACGCCCATGTACTGATACTCGGTGAACAAAAACGAGGTTGCACCTGTTGAAAAAAAGAATAAAAAATAAGGGTAAGCCAATTATAATCTGATTTAAAGAATAACCGTCACCTAACTAAGATTTATTATAAGTATGCCTTCAAAAGTGCCCCTTACATCCACATAACTTAAAATCTCACATTCTGACACTCAAATTTTAAGTATAGCCAATTATCGCTCTCGAGATAATCTGATTTAATACTTGCAACAGAAGAATGCCAATGAATCAACAGAAAGCAAAGAGAACTAAATTGTAAAATGCTACTAGAACAAATGCCCTTTTCAAGCAAGGGATCTGCAGTTAAATTTATTTACAGACAAATAGACCAGAAATACCATCTTAGGAAAATGCCTTATTTTAAACAGGCCTTCAAAGTGCCCCTTACATACACACAACTTAACATTTCTAACATTTTGATATTCCTTAAGGATAGCAAAATATCACTGTCAAGAGAATTTCATTTTACATTTAGAATACAAGGATGCCAATGAAACAACAGAAAGCAAACCACACCATGTCTTGAAATGCTACTTGAACAAATGCATTTTATAAGTTACGGTTTTGTAGTTAATTTATTTACAGACAAACTGACTAGAAACGCCATCATACTAACAAGGAAAAAATAAGCCTTCATCAATATGAAAGCCTCGGGGCATTTTGATATTTTCCATGTATTTAGCATACTTGATTAGTATTATGAAATGTTCCCCAAAGAATCTTCTGATACACAATAGTTCAAAGTAAATGTAATCATAAGATATGCCTGCTTTTGTGAGACCTCTACTGCCAAACCAAGGCTTGGAACCAAGCACATCACTTGGAAACAATTTGTCTTTGGTGTAGTCCCCAAATTAAGCACCGTAAGGAATCTGGTTGTTTAAGTATGCAGGCCTACCTGCTACTGCTAACCTAAAGTAATAAACTAAGCAACAGTTGACAATATAAACTAGATTTAGAAAAAGTGTGAGCACTGAGAACCTATTGCTGATATTTCACTTGACAGGTCACATCAGCGCATGTTATAACTAGATCAAAAACTAGCACAGAGAAACCTCTCTCTACAAACTGTTTACAATTGACTTAGAAATTAATGAAGAAACTGATACTGCTAAAAGGCAAAATAGGCATTCCTAAAATACTAGTAGTACGGCATAGATCAACTAAGTATTGAGGGAACTAATTCTAGATTATTTGCATAGGTACGTTACAGCTACATACAGGTTCAATGCTATTTTACCACCAGTGTCTAGATTTACATGATTATAAACAAATTTATCTAACGTTTCATTTTAGCCAGAATCAGCTTAACTTAAGAGATCATTGAGGGCTCTCCAAATAACATTCGAATCACTAAAGAAGGTATGACATTGAGTTAAAAATTGAAAGCAACTACCACCACATTTTAGTTTTAGAGATAACACTGCAAACAAATTCATTCTGATTCAGATGCCAGATTCAAACCTCTACCTATACAACCAAAGAACAAAGAAACAGCGTTATGACCCATCACTTAAATTACTTGAAGGAGATGCACTGATACTGAAACTAAACTGAACATTAAAACACCAAAAATGTTATACATGAATTGAAGACTGTAATTGGTATCCAGAAAAGCAGGTATTGCAAATCCTTCCTATTAAAAACTCAACCTGAATTAAGCCCTTAAAATTTTCAATTAAATATTAATTTCAGATATTATCCGATAAAATAGCATGGATATTTAGAATCAGGAGTCATATCCTGGTACATACAAATATTCAATCAAACAGAGCTTCAAAAGCTTCTTTTTAAATTTAACAAAAAAAAAATTAAAAAGAAAAAACTTTCTTATAATCCATACAAACAACCACCTAGGCAAGTAAACCCATTTTCATAGGCCCTACAGCTCAATGTCCATAAAAACACAATATTCTACACAAGGGCACGCCTTTGATGGACCCTGATATTTCAAATGCGGCGTACAACCATACAACCTTGCCCACATATTCACAATCTCCTAAACAACTTAACGCATTTTCATTGATCCTACTGCTTGCCGTCCGCCAAAACAATCTTCTCAAGAAGCAAACACATCTTTACAGATTCTAGAACTTTACATACATAGTCGCATCCACAGAACCTATCTTCAAACAAGTAAACACTCTTATAGATTCTGTAATCCGGCTCCTATAAAAATAATATCTTGAACAAGAAACAATCTCACAAGCAAGTAAATACATTTTCATAGATCTTAAAACTCGGCCTCCGTAAAAACACTCTTAAACAAATACAGACGTTTTCACAGATCCCCGATAAATAGGTCCAAAGCAACAATCCTACAACTAAGCATACATAGAAACAATATTTAAAAAAACACATCTTCATATGGTCTACAAATCATTTTAGCCTATTACAAATAAAAAGCCATCTTATCCTATCTTATCTTATCGAATTCCTCAACACCCAACTAAATGTTCATAAGCTACATACAGATCTCTGTTCCTTTTTAAAAACATATCCTCAAATTCCATCTCTCTCCAACAGTCACCCAGATCTGAAAACAGAATCCAAAGGGTGTTCGCTAAACTACTTGATAATTCAATGGGTGCTAATAAAATTACTTGAAATGCAACAGGTCACAGAAAAAAGCACCTGAAAATGTTGAAAAAAAAAAAAAAACACAGTGGGTGTTGAAAAGAGAAATTAAAAAACAAATGGGCGTTGAAAAAAGTTCAGTATTAACATATTGGGTATTGCATGGAAACTTACAAAACGCACTACCTATTGGTATTTAACTTTTAAAAATAAAAAAACAAATGCTTGTTCAAACAAGAGCTGAAAATCCCCCCAGAAAACACCCAGATCCACATACGTACCTTCAGAAATAGCATTCTGAATTTCAGCGCACTTGGTAACAACACTGTACTCATTACCACCTTCCTCCTCTTCAATCAAATAGTCAGTAAAGCCATTTTTGTTGTTGGTGCCATTGTTGGACCCATTGGAGTAATCAGGCACCACCTTAACTCTCGACACAACAAACCATTGAATCAGAGCATAAACTATCCCCACAACAGCACAGACAGGTATCAGAATCTCAGTAAGCATTACACTAAGAAGAACTTCCCCCATTTTAACTACAAAACAACTTGTTTCTCAATTTCTTCACTTCAAGGGCTCAAAAAGCCCTTCAGAGCTTAAATAGAGACCTGAAAACTACTCCTGTACCACAAACAGTAAACCAATCCCCAAAGAAAAAAGATAAAAACCAGCAGCAGGGAGACTCGTGGATTTCGATCCCTTGACCAACGAATTGCTAAGACATTCGATGGGGAGAGCCTAGTTTGGTTTAGGAGACGTGTATTTATTCTACTTAGGGCTCTAATGGCGGGACCCATATTTCCCCTCGAGGTGGGGGAGGGCGCCTGGAAAAACCCTGCTGACGTGGACTGGAGTGGATAATGCCAGCATATTCTCCAGGTGTGATTATACAGCGTGTTTTGCTGTTGCTTGGAGTCCGGATCTCACTTTACTTTTCTTTTTCTTTTATAAATTATTTATTTATTGATTTATACCTCTATTATTATCTTGAAAGCTAAATTTAGCTGCTCAATTGGTAGCATTATATCTTCTTTTCTTGGTACAATACAAGGGAGGACAACCAACCTGGTGGGCCCATACACCTTAGTATTTTTTAAGTTATGCATAACCTTACCTAAGAGTTTGGTAAGATTTTTATTTTCTTTGTTGTGAGGTTGGTGCCCCCAATTGACAAGTTTATAGTCATTGAGGATAAAGTCCTAGTAGAAGTTTCTTCAAGAAAAATTTAAGAAGATGGTTATAGATTTTTTTGTTTGCTCTAGATATAGGTTGAATATGAAAATTACTTGAATTATAAAAGTTCCAAGAGGTTTCTAATGAAATTTAGAGTTTTGATATGAAAATGGGTTTCTAGAATTTACGAATCAAACAAAATATAGTTTTTATGTTGGTTGCTTGAATTTTTAAAAAGTAACTTTTGAAAAAGGGAAAACTTTATTATATTTTTTGTTTTTTTTATTTTAGTAAAGAATATGAGTTGATTACTATTTAAGTTTTTAGATAATTTGTATAGAATAATTAATTTTTGAGGTGTCAGTTTATTTGTATTATATTTGTTGTACTAAATTAATTGACCGTATTTTATTTAATATCAAGATATTTGTTTTATTAAATTCGTTAAATAACTTTAGTCTCATTCTTTTAAAGCATTTAGACTGCATTATGAACAAGATATTTGTGAATCATTAAACTTCACCAAAAAACCAAGGGAAAAAGGCTCGTTAATGGGCTTTATGGGGTTGATCTCATCAAGTAGTTAATAGATAAGTGAGTTAGCATCCGCCGGAGGGAGGATGGCTCAAGGTTATTTTTGAGGGGGCATCGAAGGGAAATTTAGGTCCCTTGGATGCGAGCTTAGTGGCAAGGGATTCAAACAGTAACAGCATTGCATTAGGGGCCAGAAAATCAGAAGATGGAACAAACAATATGGCTAAAGTGCAAGCAGCAATTGAAAGTGTATTAATGACAAAAATGTTGGGACTTAATAAGATCCATTTGGGGGGAGATTTGTTGATTATGGTTAATGCACTTAAATAAAAGAAAGCCTTGGCATGGAACATAAATAAATATATTTATTCTACATTTAAAATTTAAAATTCATTTCAGGATTTTAAAATCACCCTCGTATACCGAACTAGAAATGGGGTAGCAGATATTTTATCAAAGTGGCAATATCCTTCAATGATGGAAAACCAGTGTACCCATGGTACGAGTTGATGATTTTAAGTGAGATGAAATCTCGTAAAGTACACCTTGGACACAAGCATATCATCATTTCTTGGCAAGACTAAAATCAAAGTGATATATGGGAGAGATTGCATTTAGTGTGGAGTGTGAAGTCCTCAAATTTCTCACCTTAAAAGGGGATACAAGGACTTATTATTTCCAGATTGTCCAGCAAATTAAGAAGTGTGAGAGTTTGAAGGTGATTGGGTGAAATGGACGCAAATTTCATTGTCTTGACGACCAAGCAACAGTTGGCGTTTATAGGGGAAGTTAAAGAGAAGTGGTTGAAGTTTGCGTTTAAAATCCATGACTCTATATTTACAGATTGTGGATTTAAGCTTGGGAGTGAAATTTATGAAAATAGAACATAAATATCGAGTTAATGTTGATATCGTGGTAATGTTTTTGGCTTGGGGATTCAAATTTGGTTATAAGGAAGAGATTAAATGGGTAGCAGAAGAATGCATAGAGGATGAATGGGTGCAAGGATTGGATGTGCTAATGGAATTTATGGTCTTGAGGAAAGGAATTCAAGACAATAGTCACGGAGCCAGGTGGTGAAGACAGAACGAACTATTATTTCACCAAGTTTACTAAAGACTATCGTGTCTTCGCCGCTCAAAGTGGCATACGCCTATTTTTGGAGGCTTCCTCTGCTCATAGGGGAGGCCCATTTAATTATATTGAAAATAAATAAAAAGAAAAAAAAACTTCAAGACAATAGAGGTTTATGGAGGGCAGTAGAGCCAAGGGAGGATGGATTGAAGCCCTTTGTTATTTGGAGTGTGAAGAGATCAAGGGAGGAGTGCCTAATAGAAACATAGGTTGGGTGGGAGTGTTTGTTGGAGTACTTGTAGGAATGAGAAGCCATGGTGCAGTTGGTTGATGAGGAGAAGAAATGTGAAGGAATGTCGACGCCATCTTTTGAGCTCATACATTTGGATTAATGGACCAGTGAAGGCAAGGACAACTGATGTGAAAGACAAGACTCTGGGCTTTTATGGCTAAAGGCCTATGTTTTAAAAAATTTAATGCGCATGCTTTAGTCATGTTTTTTGTTTATGGGTCTAAGTATTCTAGTTGTCATATGTCATGGCATTTTAATTTATGTACTGGTAAAGCAATGGGTTGTTAATTGGCTAATTTTGGATGAATTTGGGGTTAGTTGTTTTGCAGAATAGGGGTGGGATGGGGTAATTTGGTATACCAAGGAATGACAAATTTTTAAATGGTTATTATAGGGTGGCAGGAAGAAGGTAATGTATGAGGGGTGAGATATGTTGTAATTATTTTGTAAAAATTATATTTCTATTGACTAATAAAATCAGTATTTTCACCGATTAAAAAATAAACCAAGGGGAAAAGCTTTAATAAAAAATTTCACCTCTCATAGAAATATAAATAATAAATATGTACATGTCATGACACTTCTCCACTTTAGTTTTATAGTAATTTGCTTCAGAATCTTAGGCACATGATTAGACCATCTTGGTTGCATCATGACCCAAGACTTAATCACCACTCAAACATACAACTTTTCCTTATTCAAAACTCTGCACACTTTGCACCTAGTGATTCTTTTGCCCAAGACTTAATCATCACTCAAACATACCACTTTTCCTTCTTCAAAACCCTGTGCATTTATACCTAGTAATTTTTCCACCCAAGATAGAATCGCACATTTGAAATTACTAATAAAATTAGTATTTTCACTAATTAAAAAAATAAACCAAGGGGAAAAGCTTTATTAAAAAACAATTCACCCTCTCATAGAAATATAAATAATAAATATGTATGTCATGACACTTCTCCACTATAATTTAATATTAATTTACTTCAGAATCTTAGGCACGTGATTTGACCATCTTGGTTGAATCATGACCCAAGGTTTAATCGCCACTCAAACATAACACTTCTCCTTATTCAAAACCCTACACATTTTTTACCTAGCAATTTTTTCACCCAAGACTTAATCATCTCTCAAACATAACACTTTTCGATATTCAAAACCCTGCACACTTTGCACCTAGTGATTTTTTTTCCCAAGACTTAATCACCACTCAAACATACCACTTTTCCTTATTCAAAACCCTACACACTTTGCACCTAGTAATTTTTTTCCCAAGAATTAATCATCACTCAAACATACCACTTTTCCTTCTTCAAACCCCTATGCATTTTATACCTGGTAATTTTTCCACCCAATATTGAATCACACATTTGCCCCAAACAAAATATCTATTATGATTATGTCCATATATTTAAAACATAATATTCAACATTAAAAGGCTAACAATCATTTTGTGAACATTAGCCATTATTATGGATGCCAAAATTTGAATTTCATGTGTCTAAGGTTGTGTTTTAAATACAATATCCTAGTTCAATTACACATATGGAGAACATGCCATGGACCAATCAAGAGAACACTCCAAACAACATACAATATCTTATCTATTTTGCATATACATCAAGTGTATCAAAAAAGCCTCTATATATTAACAACATTCAAGGTTTATTTCCCTACAAACAGATGTTAGAAAATATGAGAAATCGCCAAACGATAATTTATTCATAATATTTTTTACACCTTTTTCACTTATTTGGTCCAATCTATGATGCCTCTATATACATGTACTTCAAATATTTTTTAGTCACTTAGGCAAGTTTACATAAATAGTGGCATTCAACCTAAACAAATTTCTCAATCTTGTTTGGCTTGCTACCACCAAACTTCCTTTCAACAATCTACAACCATGATTATCAAATATTACATACATTCTTGAATTGTTCAACTTATATAAGTAAATTAGATTTATAGCCATTCTAAGCATAGGTTAAACACCATGGAGGATTTTATGTAGAATTTTCAGCATAGATCTAGCTAGAAAGAAAAACAAAACTTGCAAAATAATACAGAAGAAACAGAGAGTTTCCAAGAATAAAAATTCAATATTGATCATATTGTATTCAATTGTGTAAATTACAATGAATATATAGATAGAAACAAAATTTATGCAATACATGCATGTAATTTCTGAAGAGGTGGAGAAAATAAAGTGTACTTTTCTTTAGTTAGTCTTACATGAAGAATGCATGGAGCATAAACTTATGGAAAACATAAGAAAATCAATTGTTCCTAGATCCCCAATTTAAGGAGAAAACTAATGCATGTTAACGGTGACTAAATTTGAAAGTTTGGCATGTTTACGGTGACTGGAGTGAAAATTAACACTAACACCCCCCCCCCCATAAGGCTAATTAAGGAGAATAAAAACTAATGAAAGGAGAGAGGAAATAGGGAAAACCCAGTGGGAATAAAAAACCCCTCAAAATATACGCTAACAAAATATTTTGTGACATATTAAACTATGAACATCTATCGAATGATAATTGTCATAGTGCTTAATGAAGAGACTCCTCTGAAACCAAGATGAAGATTAGGATCAATCTGCATGAGTGCCCCCAATGACACTACTCGAACAATGAGTAGATGACAAATGTTTTTGAAAAACATTTGTCAATCAAAGATACAGAAGACAATAATATGTATAGGCGCCCTCAAACAATCAATAGATGGTAAACAAAGGCAAAACATCTATCAATCAAGGGTGTAGCTGACCCATGAAGCTGTACGAGTGACCCCAATGACACTACTTGACCATGCAAGAATAAAATGCTAGTTGAAAATACAAGTGCTAATTGTTCATTAAACTGATCAACTATGGAACCAAGGAAACATCAACACAAACAATAGAAACCCCTCCATAATGTTGAAAAGAGAGGCATGATAGGTCCACTGACATGGTGTCACTAAAGAGGAATCGAAGGCAAGGTCCATGCAAAAAGAGCATGACCTTGGCCTGATGCAAAAATTGGTTCAACCTCTATTACCATGATTTTTTGATGCAAGCCTCTACTTGTGGACTAAAGTAGAATACTTGGCTTCCATTTGTATGTCATGAGGATGGAAGAGGTTGGAA
Organism: Thuja plicata; assembly: GCA_018584345.1. Lineage (NCBI taxonomy): Eukaryota > Viridiplantae > Streptophyta > Pinopsida > Cupressales > Cupressaceae > Thuja > Thuja plicata. Next base: position 634,790 of record MU226238.1, read on the forward strand.
ATTCCATTCTTTGTAACAGATCTTATCTTCAACACCTGCAAAAGAAAAACTCTCTTTCCTAGCTCCTAAGCTCTAATACCATGTAGAATATTTGGCATAGATCTAGCTAGAAAGAAAAACAAAACTTGCAAAATAATATAGAAGAAACAGAGAGCTACCAAGAATGAAAATTCTATATTGATCACATTGTTTTCAATTGTGTAAATTACAATGAATTTATAGATTGAACGAGAAATTATGCAATACATGCATGTAATTTTTTAAGAGGTGGAGAAAATAAAGTGTACTTATCTTTATTTAGTCTTACATAAAGAATGCATGGAGCATAAACTTATAAAAAACACAAGAAAATCAATCGTTCCCATATCCCCAATTAAAGGAGAAAACTGATGCATGATAACGGTGACTAAATCTGAAAGTTTCGCATGTTCACGGTGACTAGAATGAAAATTAACACTAACATTTTAATCCCCTAATCAATAAATAACAAAAATGTACCTTTCTCATCCAACAATTTGATATATATTATTTTCCACGAGGTGATCTTGACATCTACCTTATTCTACATATGTGGAAACTAATCATTGTGAGGAATCATGTGATATGAGCATCTTGATTCAAGGAACCAATTTTTATTAAAAATACTATTACATGAAGATAATAAAACTTCAACTAATTTATAAGTCTTTTCTATAGAGGAATCACATTGTTTCTTTTTGTTATTGTACTTCTTCTTAACATGTCCCTTCTTTTCATAGTTCCAACACTTCACTTTGTTCTTTTACCAAGATTTTAATATTTTCAGGCCTCTTATATTCTCTTTTTGATATGTCTCTTTCCTTGGACCTTCCCTTGACATGAAGGGCATTTGATGAGCTATCCATTAGTTTCTTTCTCACTTCCTATAAAAACAATGTTCCAATGTGAGCATCAACCTTGGAATTTTTTAGATTGGTACTAATAGCAAGAATGAAATTCTATCATGAATAAAGCAAAGAACAAATAAACATAATGCACTCATCTTCTTCATCAATCTTAACGTCAAATTAAGCTAATTGAATCAAAATTAATTTGAATTAATTTAAATTCTCATCAATCGAATTGCCTCTCATTAGAGAAAATAAGGTTATTTTAAACATAAATTATTTACCAAGCTCTTGGCTTGGTAAATTTCACCCAAACATTTCCATAAGGAATATGTAGAGGACTCTTTAGCTACATTAATAAAATTGAATCTATGAGACAAAGATAAATTGTACCATATGGTCTTTTATCTAGTTTGGCTCACTCATCTTGATCTATTTTAATATTATTAGATTTATACCATCCATGAGGCTATCACTTTTACTATTTTTGGTGTTAAATATTTATTGATCTATTTTGCTAAGATTTTTTTTTATTTTATTGTAACTAACTATTGATCACTCTCTTCAAGAAGATATCTCTATTTTTGGCTTCCACAATTCATAATTGGTGTCATTGAATTATTCAATATCCAACCAATATGTAGATTCAAACATGGTTATCACACTCACATATCTATAAAACAAATCAATAGAACTTCCACTGGAAATGCTTGCTCTAGAATCTCTAGCTTTGTGAAGGATAGAAGATGTTATTTATATAGGGATCGCAAGGTTTATTTCAAATATAGGCTAAAAAATAATTTATCGAATACAAAGATAGAGACTAGATTTCAAATTGGAAAGGATAATACTTACACTTCACACTTTTTTTAAGAGATTTTGGCAAGAGTAATTAGTAAGGTGCCCTTGTCCTCCTAAAATCAACTCTTTGAATAGGGAACACGAGTCTCAAATCTTGTGAGATGGGATGTGATCCTATTTTTGGCATTTGATGACGATTAAGTTGTAGGATTAAAGATTATTTTTTAAGATAACATAGGGCACAACTAGGCTTAAAATGATCCTAGGGGAAATCACAGTTACTAGGTGCCAGATAGAGTAAAATTGTAAAGGTGTGCAATTTATGACACCACAAATGCATTGGAGAAGCTTGATGTTTTAGAAGTATTTTTGCCCAAATTTTGGAAGTGTATTCTAATGTTTTCATTACTAGAAAATACATATAGTTTGGATGTTTTTGGAGCTAGGTTTTTCCCTCACAGGTGTTATCCCAAGGTATATCTTGTGCTATCTCGTGGTATGTCTTTGATAGTTGAATTATGGTTATTCTATAAGATTGTATGTATAGTTTTCTCTCATTAGGTTCTGTTAGAAATGATTTGGTCAACCTAATAATTTGTTGATAATTCTACACTTATTTTCACAAGTTCTAAATTGTCACTTTTGTTAGTTAGGCATGAGACTCCTAATTTAAAGCATTGACATGGGGGGCCTTGAAAAAAGTTCATAAACATCATATTTTAATGTTTTCTTCCCTCATGATCCTTTTAGAAATTGAAACAATCATGCATATATATTTAGTTTTGTTTCTTCCTAAAGGGAGAAAAATATTCATTAGTACCAGACATGCACAATCATCCTTTATCAAGAATCCACTGTCATTATAAGATATTTTACCTTGAGGGGAGGTTGTATAATTTATTTTCTTATCTCTTATGGAAGGTATGTTTTTCTCATGTATCATCCTAAAAAGTTAGTACCCATAATTGGATGTATTTAGGACCTATTAGACCCAATTTTGGTGATTTCAAGGTTTGAATGTTCATTATGCTTGATCACAACAACCTGCATTTTCTCTCCCCGCTTATTTTCACTTTTCTTGACATCCCCATGAAATTTGAGCCCATTTTTCTTGGGATAAGTTGACTGGCCAACTTGTCCCTAGGCTTTTTCACTCAAATTTTGCCTAGAGCCCGATGTGGGGTTCTTCTTCCTAGGTTTTCAATTGTGGTCATCCTGGATCAAATTTGAATCCTAAATTCACTATAAAATGACCTCCTATCTCCTAATTTTTTTATATCATCATCAAGTGAAAGATATTGTTGTCAAGTGCAAGTTATTTTATCAAGAAATCAAGCATTCGAGTTGAGCAATTGAGGATTTGGATTCAAGATTTAAAGGCAAGCATCCAATTCGAGATCTCCAAGTCTCCATTCTTCCAAGATCCATTTAAGCAAAGGAAATCTTCTCTAATTTATGAAATTTTCTCTCCCATGATGACCAAGTAGAGGAATTATCAATCAAGAAAGGATATTCATTCATCCATCCTTCTCTATCTTCTCATTTGCATGTGGTTATCAAGCATATCAACATTCAAGTTCTAGGAGGGGAATCATAGATCCATACATTTATGAAGGCATCCTTGATTCTATATTTCATTTCAAGGTCAACTCTTTGGATTCCAAGCATATTTAAAGCATCTTCATGGATTTGAACGATTACTACATCCATTCATGAGGGTTTAATACAAGGTAAATTAATAATTTGCCTTTTACATTACTTTCCTTTATGCAATTTCAATTTGATTTCAAGGTTGATTCCTAAACAGGGGTTTGACCAAGGAAAACCCCTTTCCATAACCTTTTTCCCTATTTTTGTTGTGTTCATGAATAGGTTGTAGATCGATAATTTTGGATCTGGGTAGTATAGGTATAAGTGTAGAACTAGGGAAAATTTCATCAAATTTTGCCAGGAACAAGTCAATTAGTCGACTTGTTCCCCAAAAGTCAACTTGTTCCCAAAAAATTGACTTGTTCCCAAAAATTCAACTTGTCCCTATTGTTTTTCAGTGAAAATATAGGGATAGAAAGATTCAAATCCCTACTTTCCAAATCTACAGTTACAGCAAGATCCGAGGTTCTGGTGACATTCAAATTCAAATTCAAAGTTCATTTTTCCTCATATATTTCTAGATGCACTTATTCTTCCTTATTTTCCTTTGTACTTACTTTATTAGATCATATCTGTAATTTATCATATTCATCCAAAACCTTCTTAGATATAGATCCTGCATTAGCACCCTTCATCCTTTTGGTTGTGCTAGTCAAATTTGGTTTAAGGGAGGTTGTATATTACAATGTATGGAAGAGCTCTTTGGTGAGTGATCTAAATATTAGCATTACTCAGCATTTTCTACTATACATTTTGGTGAACCCAACTTATGACATTTACACTTTTGATCTTGGTAGTTAGATCTTCTTTGCATGATCTCCTTGTGTAGTTTTATTACATTGTATGTATCTAGATCTATAGGTTTATTTATTTATAAATCTTATTTTGTTTCTCGATCTACTTATCTATGCTTTACATTACATCTTTGCATAACAACATTATTATTGCATATCTCTTTCACATTGCATTAAATCTAGATCTTTCCCTTCATTCCCTTATGCACGAGTGTTATAACTTTGAGTTCTACTTATAACATTCTGGTTAGGATAAGTCATAGACTTATGGGTTCCTTTGATCTCGAGCCTTCTTTCTTTCCTATAAATTTTGTGTTAGTAATAACTGAGAGGGGGGGTGAATCAGTGACCTCAAAAATATTCCAATAATAAACCCAAAAACTTAGTACCACAATATTAAGCCTCTAGTTATCTTCAATCCTATAAGATGAATGCACCCAAATATACTTATCAAATTATTACTAATCGGAATGCTTTGTTAAATCTTATAATGTATGTTTACCGAATAGTAGTCTGTTAATTTACTGAAAGACAGTAAATTATCTAGAGTATACTGATCAATCCAGTTAAGCTATATGTAATGCAAAACACTAAAGTAATGACCCATAAACACAATGACACATGGATTTTTAATGTGGAAACCCTATTAAGGGAAAAACCACTTGGGACCGGTAACCCAAAATTTTCACTCTTCTGAAGTGAGCTCAGTGAAGAGCTGACCCTATTAAAGGTTACAAACACACTGTTAGGTGTGACCTTGTTAGAGTATTTAAAATTTTAGTCTGTCACTTGATATCGGGCATCTCTATGCTACCTTCCTTGATCAAACACTCACTTGGCCTGTCAATAGGTATCTCGCATCTCATGCTATCTTCATGATCAAACTTTTTGATACTCCTTGGGATGTATCTCAATATAGAAAGGATCTTTAAATCCTGCTCGGTTAAGAGACGTTCTGAATCAATGGTTAAACTGAAACAATATGATTTGTTCACATACAACTTATACTTGCAAATTTTCAGATCTATTGTAAGCTCATAAAATAATTTGATCAATATGTCCTTTTAATACCTTTGCTCCACTTTTGTTTAGCTCGGTGATGCTATGCTTTGTTGCTCGGTGTCCGCAGAAAATTTTAGCTCTTTCCTCAGCTTGATTGATTAGAACTGTATGAAGTTGTTCTTCATCAATTTCTCTCTAACATCCTCTTTTTCATTCACTCCCCTTAATTCAAAATGAATTAAGTTGTCTCTTTATAGACATGATATCACTGTTGTTAGGTTCTTGATTTTCTTGATCTTGACATGATCCACAATCTTAGCTAATAAGATTTAAAGCAAAACTCATGTTTTATCTCGTAGAGATCTTCTTGCCAACTGGACAAAACAACTTTAAATCCTTTACTTATCTCTGGCTTTATCTTGTCTATGAAAACAATGATAACTACTAGTTAAGTTTATATTTAACTCTGCTAGCCAGATATTTTGTCATTTCTGAACTCCAGTTAATTTTGGTGTTTAACTCTTTGATAGCTTCGGTCAACACTCCAGTTCTCCTCGGGCTTCTCCGTCGATTTACACTATGATTTTTGTCCATCGATTTTGCTTGTGATTCTGCTCATCGGTAATACTCATCGGTGTTCTTGCTTGGACATTACTGTGACTTGAATTTTAGTTATCTCTGTCCATCGAGTTCCACTGTCCGTCGATGTTTGAAGTCACATAGTGAATGCTTGTCTTTTATGCATTACTGAAAGCATAATATTTATCTCTATGATTCTCTGAAGTCTTTTACACTTTGATTATAACCGATTATATTATATCAAGTTGATATCAATGACAATACAATCCATTAACTGATTTTATGTCTTGCATTATCTTTCTGCATTTCGGTGATCAACTTAACATCTTCAAACATTCAATTAGTTACATGTCATCAATCTCTCCCTTTGGCATTGATGGCAACATACTACTTTATCATACTATACTATTACTAATACAATATGAAATATAACAATTTCAGCAAGCTTTCCTAATGTAACTATTATAAATGTCTGACTTTCGGTAAGCTCAAAAATAGCTTTGATTTGTTTCTTGCAGAATGGTTGTCTTTAATCTTCAATCCCTTTACTGGATAGATGTAGCATCTTGTGTCTCTGTTCTGATGTGTGTACTGCCTTGACTGTTCCTCTTCTTGATAGTCTCTTTTTGTTTTGACAATAATCTTTCTCTTTGTATGAACTCCCTCCCTTTGTTACTTCTCTCTCTTAGATGGATATTTCATTTGTAACCAATTTCTCTCCCTTTGATTATTGATTAACTCTTCCTTTTGATTTTTAGGAACTTCACTTTATGGATAATGATATAATATTTTTTGATGAAGGAGATAATCTCTCCATTATGATTCAATGAGATAATCTCTCCCTAGCTAATCTTTAATCTCTCCCTATATAATCTTTCCCTGATGATAATGAGATAATCTCTCCCTTTGACAACAATTCCAAACAATAATTATCTATATCATGTTCCATGTCTTTACATAATATATTCTTTGAGTTTCCCTATCCATCAGCATTACAATGTCTCTGGTGTTCGGTGCATACTTGTACCTTGCTGTGTATAGATGTATCTGTTGTTGTTCATCTCGGTTGTGCATCAACATGAATGATCTTTTCATTGTGTGTAGGCTGATGCAGCCTCCTAGTCAGCTTACTGAGTGATAGATAAGGGTTGGACCCCTAGTCTCTGACTCAAGTACTCAAATGTATCCTTCGGTAATGGCTTGGTGAACACATCAGCTAGTTGTTCCTTTGATTGAACATATTCCAGTGTCACTTCCTTTTCTTTCACTTGTTCTCTAAGATAGTGATACTTGATAGCTATATGCTTAGTCTTAGCATGCATGACTGGATTCTTAAAAATGTTAATTGCAGTGGTATTGTCACAATAAATAATTACTGGTTCAAAAATCTTCATATGCATACCGTCCAGTAATTGTTTGATCCATGCAATATTTGAGCAATTTACAGCAGCAACAACATACTCTGCTTCTGCAGTAAACTGTGAGATGCATCCTTGCTTCTTGTTGATCCACGTGACAAGTCTGTCACCCATGAAGAATGCTCCTCTAGTTGTGCTTTTTTGGTCATCAATGTTTCCGACCCAATCAACATCTATATAGACTTGTAGCTCAAATTGTCCTTCTCTTTTGTACCATAAGCCATAGTCCTCAGTGTTCTTTAGATATCTCAGAATTCTCTTGATAGCAGTCATATGTGATTCTTTGGGATTAGTAGAGAATATTGCAACTATTCCAACTGCATGTGTTATATTGGTCTGGTATGAACAACATACATTAGTTTTCCAATCATTGATCTATATAAGGTCTTATTTACCTCATTTGATTTGTCTTCTTTGGTCAGCTTACATCCGGTAGCCATAGGTGTTCCAACTGGTTTGGAATCTCTTATCTTGAATATCTTCAATACTTCCTTGATGTATTTGGCCTGAGTGATATATATGCCTGCATCTTGTTGAAGAATCTATAGACCAAGAAAGAATTTGATCTCTCTGGAAACATAGACATTTCAAACTTTTTTCTCATTTCATTAGCAAAGGATTTGCATAACATTTCATTTCCCCCAAAAATGATATCATCAACAAAAAATTCAGCAATCAGAATATTAGCATCGGTATCTTCTTTTAAGTATAGATTGCTATTTTCACTTGTTCTAACAAATTTAATTCTAATGAGATATGAGTGAAGTCTTGCATACCATGCTCTTGGTGCTTGTTTCAATCCATGCAAGGATTTATATAGTCTACATACCATGTTTCTCTTGTCTGGATCAACAAACCCTTCTGGTTGTTCAATGTATACCTCTTCTTCTAGTATTCCATTTAGGAATGCAGATTTGACATCCATCTGGTATACCTTGAATCTTTTAAATGCAGCATAAGAAAGTAAGATTCTAACTCCTTCTAGTCTAGCAACGGGTGCAAAGGTTTCTCCATAATCAATTCCTTCTTCTTGTGCACACCCCTTGCATACTAACCTTGCTTTATTTCTTGTGACTTCTCCATTCTCATTCAACTTGTTTTTGAATATCCATTTGGTACCAATGACATTCTTGTCATATGGTCTCGGTACTAGTGTCCATGTGATTTTCTTCTCAATCTGTTATATTTCTTCGTTCATTGCACTGAACCATTCTTCATTCTCAAGTGCAGTGTTAACAGATTTAGGCTCAAAATCAAAAAGTAAACATTGGGTGTTTAGTGACTTACTTCTTGTTCTTGTTCTAGCCTTCTTGTCTCCTATGATTTGATTCTTTGGATGATGTCTTCTAACATACTTGGAAATTTTTGGTTCAGCTTTGTGTTCATCATTTTGGTCATCTTCTTAACCTTCATTCTGATCTCCATTGTTCAGAACATCATCTTGAGGATTTCCCTGATTTTTGATAATTGCAGCCTGATGCTCAGGTGCAATGTTATGTTTCTTGGGAGCGATATAATGTTGCTCAGGTAGAGTGTCAGGTTCTATATAAACAAACCTATTGTAGTCCTCCGGCTCCTTTTTGCTTTCCTTATCATTCTTTTCTGCAAATTCATCTATTTTTATATTTGCACTTTCAATGATTTTGTTAGATGACTTGTTAAGACATTTATAAGCCCTGCTTTTGGTTGAGCACCCTAGAAAGATATCTTCTTCACTTTTGGAGTCAAGTTTTCCATTTCTATCATCCTTTAAAATATAACATTGACTACCAAAGATTCTGAAGTAACTTACATTGGGTGTATGACCATACCAAAGCTCATAGGGTGTCTTCTTTGTGTCCTTCAATTGTACTATGTTCAATGTGTAGACAACAATACTGATAGCTTCCCTCCAAAAAGTTTGAGGGATGCTTTTCTCAATCATCAATGTTCTTGCATAGTCAACAATTGATCTATTTCTCCTCTCAGCAATTCCATTTTTCTGTAGTGTTCTCAGTGCAGAAACCTATCTTTTAATTCCACGCTCATTGAAATAGTTAGTGAATTCATCTGAAGTAAATTCCCCTCCTCTATATGACCTTAAGCATTTCAATTTCTTTTCACTTTGTTTTTCTACCATAGCTTTATACCATTTAAACATCTTAAATGCTTCAGATTTATCTTTTAAGAACATGATTGTCATCATTATAGAATAATCATCAACAAAGAGAATGAAATACCTATCTCCATAATAATTCTTTGTCCTCATGGGTCTACATAGATGTGTATTGACTAATTCTAGAATTGCATTAGATGTATGGGCTTTACTCTCGAAACTAGACTTTGTCATTTACCTTTTTGACAATTCTTGCACACAATATGCTCGGGCTTAGTCATTCTCGGTAAGCCTCTGACATTCCTTCTATTGCTTATCTTTATCATGTTGTCAAAGTTCACATGACACAACCTTTTGTGCCATAATCATATGTCTTCATTTCTAGCCATCAAACAAGTGGTGTTAGTGTCATCAAGATAGAAAAGGTTACCTTTTGTCTGCTCACCGGTACTAATCAACCTTCCTGATTCATTGAAGATCTCTGCCTTCGTATTTTCAAAAGCTACTCAGTGACCTGAATTTTTTAGATGTGAAACACTTAATAGATTATAATTCAGTCCTTTTACCTAGTAAGAATTTTCACATTTGATCAGGTTATTTAACATTATAGTCCCTTTACCTTCAATTGGACAAGGTGCATCATTACCCATTCTTACTGAACCACCATTATAGTATTCAAAAGTTTCAAACTTTTTTTTATCACCGATCATATGGTGAGTGTAGCCACTATCTATGATCCATACATCATTCTTACTAACTTTAGATATGAGTGTAGTTTCTACATACCTTTCTTCTTCTTCATCTGAATCATCCTTCATAGCTACAAATACCATCTCAATGTCTTCTTCTATTTTGGTGTCAGTGTCATCATCTCTGTTCTCATCTAGATAACAAGCTTTCTTCCCTTTGTCCTTATAGTCTCAGGTATCTCTTCTGTCAGGTTGTCAATTGCTTTGGTAATCTTTGTTATCACCTCTGTCAAACTTCTTCTCATATGATCTGTCATCTTTTCTTCTGTTTGGACATCGTGCAGCAAAGTGTCCAACCTCTTTAAAATTAAAACATACAAGTGGTAATTTACCTTTGTATCTACCTTTGCCTCTCTGCAATCTTCTTGCCATTAGTGCTTCAATCTCACCAAGTCCTTGATCCTCATTATCACTTTCACTATCATTTATAATAGCATGTTTATGACTTGAATTGCTTATTTTCAATGAAGATTTGAATGCAAATTCTATAGATGATAAGACACTATTATCAAAGTTATTCATCTCAAATGAAATCAGTATACCAATTAGACTATCTAGAGTAATTGTATTTTTTGCAATTGCTCTCATTTCTTGAATAGCAGAAACTCTAATAGCATATATAGGCGGTAAGGTTCTTAAGATTTTACTTACCGTTGTCTCCTCTTCAAGTACACCTCCAACTCCTTGGATAACATTGACTACCTCTTTGATTCTACAGCTATAATGAGTGATGTTTTCTCCTTCTTTCATTCTTAGGTCATCAAACCTCCCTCTTAGGCTTTCTGCCTTGGCTCTTAGTACATTGGCATCTCCTCCATGTACCAGCTTCAACTTATCCCATATTTTCTTTGCAAAGGTGCAGGTTTTGACATCTTTAAACTCAGCATCAGAGAGTGATGAGGTAAGTTCTATCATCATGTAATTATGCTCATGCTTTTATCTTAATTGCTCAAGAGTATGAGGTCATGTAGGAAACACATATTCAGTATCAAGGTATTGATTAATATCATTGCCAATACCTAATAGGTGGATTCTTATTCTTCTTTTCCATGATGCAAATTTGTCTTTATTCAACTTGGGCACATCTCGTCTGTTCATCTAGTGATCATTTTCTTTGAGCTGTTAAACTCCCTTTCTAAGCACACAAGCTATGATACCAATTGTTAGTAATAACTAAAAGGGGTGGGGGGGTGAATCAGTGGCCTAAAAAATATTCCAATAATCAACCCAAAAACTTAGTACCACAATATTAAGCCTCTAGTTATCTTTAGTCCTATAAGATGAATGCCTCCAAATATACTTATCAAATTATTACTGCTCGGAATGCTTTGTTAAATCTTATATTGTATGTTTACCGAATAGTAGTCTGTTAATTTACTGAAAGATAGTAAATTATCTAGAGTATACCGATCAATCCAGTTAAGCTATGTGTAATGCAAAACACTAAAGTAATTACCCATAAACACAATGACACATGGATTTTTAACGTGGAAACCCTATTAAGGGAAAAACCACTTGGGACTGGTAACCCAAAATTGTCACTCTTCTGAAGTGAGCTCGGTGAAGAGCCAACCCTGTTAAAGGTTACAAACACACTGTTAGGTGTGACCTTGTTAGAGGATTTAAAAGTTTAGTCTATCACTTGATATCGAGCATCTCTATGCTACCTTCCTTGATCAAACACTCACTTGGCCTGTCAATAGGTATCTGGCATCTCATGCTATCTTCATGATCAAACTTTTTGATACTCCTTGGAATGTATCTCAATATAGAAAGGATCTTTAAATCCCGCTCGGTTAAGAGACTTTCTAAAATCAATGGTTAAACTGAAATAGTATGATCTATTCACATACAACTTATACTTACAGATTTTCAGATCTATTGTGAGCTCATAAAATAATATGATCAATATGTCCTTTTAATAACTTTGCTCCACTTTTGTTCTGCTCGGTGATGCTATGCTATGTTGCTCAGTGTTTGCAGAAAACTTTATCTCTTTCCTCAACTTGATTGATCAGGACTATATGAAGTTGTTCTTCATCAGTTTCTCTCTAGCATCCTCTTTTTCATTCACTCCCCTTAATTTGAAATGAATTAAGTTGTCTCTTTATAGACATGATATCACCATTGTTAGGTTCTTGATTTTCTTGATCTTGACGTGATCCACAATCTTAGCTAATTTGATTTAAAGAAAAACTCTTGTTTTATCTTGTAGAGATCTTCTTTCCAAATGGACAAAAACAAATTTAAATCCTTTACTTATCTCTGGCTTTATCTTGTCGATGAAAACAATGATAACTACCAGTTAAGTCTATATTTAGCTCTGCCAGCTAGATATTTTGTCATTTTTGAACTCCAATTAATTTTGGTGTTTAACTCTTTGATAGCTTCGGTCAACACTCCAGTTCTCCTCGTGCTTCTCCGTCAGTTTACACTATGATTCTATCCATCAGTTTTGGTTTTGATTCTTCTCAGCGGTAATTCTCGTCGGTGTTCTCTCTCGGGCATCATTGTGACTTGACTTTCAATTATCTCTGTCCGTCGAGTTCCACTGTCCGTCAGTGTTTGAAGTCACATAGTGAATGCTTGTCTTTTATGCATTACTGAAAGCATAATCTTTATCTCTTTGATTCTCTGAAGTCTTTGACACTTTGATTATAACCGATTAGATTATATCAAGTTGACATCAACGACAATACAATCCATTAACTGATTTAATGTCTTGCATTATCTTTCTGCATTTCGGTGATCAACTTAGCATCTTCAAACATTTAATTAGTTACATTTCATCATTTTGATGAGACCAACATGCATACTAATGAATCCTATCATGGAGAAAAACTCTTCCCATTCTTCTCATGTTGAATATGAGGCTTTAAGAGACCCTCTAATGAAATTCCAAAAGCTTTCCAATGACTTTGATAAATTTGAACAATGATTAGGACAAGAAAACCCCAATCCTGAGGTCATTTCCATTGTAGAAGGCTTAAGAAAGATAATTCATAATGATGAACATGGTATTAACATCTTGCATAGTATCTCTCATCTTATTGACAATAATGTTAAGCCTCTTAGAGATTGTTCTCAAGATCTAGGCTTCATTCCACCTACCACTAGTGTTGAAACTTCTATGCCTATTTCTACTTCAATTCCTAGTGTCTCCACTTATTCTCCCCTTATCGTGACAACTTCCACTAAAAATGTCAATCCTAGAAATTTTCCTATCCTTAATCCTATTGCTCCTACTATTCCTTCAAGTATCCCATTTGTTTCCTTACCTTCATCAATGCCCACTTACCATAGTGTTCCCTTTTCCTATTCCACTATTCCTTCTATCTCTCATAATGCTCCAAATATTTCAAACATATCTCCTTAAATTGTTCTTTCTAATAATCCTACCATTAATAGCTTTTCTTAAATTGTATCTTCCTTGAAACGACAAATTACTTCAATGAATCAATCCAAGTTCAACATCCCTACTTGTGATATTTCTAGTCCTTTATCTTTGGATATCATTTGTACTATTATCCCGCAATACATGGAGATTCCTCATATTGAGACTTATAACGGTAAGGGTGATCCTTTGAGTCATGCCAAAACCTTTCAAACCTTATGTAGTGATTTCTCTCATGATCATAGGTTTATGGCTAAGTTATTTACTAGAACCTTTCGAGATAAATCCTTGCAATGGTATTGTTCTTTTCCTCCTTATTCTATTGATTCCTTCCAAAATCTTACTAATGCTTTCGTTGAAAAATTTCAAAACAAAATTGGGCCTAAAATTTATTTGACTGATTTGATACATTGTAAACAAGGCGTTAAAGAAAAAGTGACTGATTTAATTGGTAGATTTAAGCACTTGCATGCTCACATTTATTATCACATGCCCGATATGGATGTGCAATTTATTTTCATCTCTAATTTATAAAAGGACATTAGAGATACGATTCTACTTTTTGAATTCTCTTCTTTTACTCAATTATGTGGAGTGCTTGATAATTATCAATTGAAAGTGATTTAGTTTGAGAGTGCTACTCTAATGGCTCTGGTTGATAAGAGTGATGCCACATCCAACAATTTCAACAAGTTTTAGAAACCAAATAACTTCATTAAGATCAATAACTTATCCAATAATGTTGATGAACAAGTGGTAGCAGCATCCAAAGGTGCGGCTCCTTTGTCATCTATCATTAGACCTGATCGTAATTTTACTTAGCTTTCTAAATATTTCCATAATGTGATGTTAAATTTTATTAATGCTAACGTGTTAAAACTTTCTCCTATCAAACCAATTGACACATCCAAACCTTTTCCCAAAATGTTTGATCATAAATATTTATGTCAATACCATCATCAACTTGGCCATGATACTGAAAAGTGTTTCCATTTGAAATCTGTTATCCAAGACCTCATTGATTCTAATGCCATATTTTTTGAGGGTGTTAATGATCAAGGAAACAAATCTGTATCACCTCATAATCAAAACTTGCAAATTTATACCAAACCTTTGCCATCTCATTCAACCATTACCATTGACTCTTCCCTACCTCCGTCCTCCTCTTCCACTCAATTTATTGATTATGATAATAAAGTTCACGAATCCAATCATGTTGTCAACCTTGTTTATCAAACTAAACCTAAACATAAATATGAACCCGAGCTTTACATTACCTTTGAGCCTACTGAGACAATTAAAGCACCTAATGGTCTTCTCTATATTATTGCAAAGGTTAATGACCTTCATTCTCATGATGTCCTTATTGATCCTACATGCATGGTGAATGTGATAACAAAAGAAAATCTTTTTAGTAGACAATTGTAATGTGATTTTTATGATAAATTTGATGTCATGATCCAAACTTGAAATGGTTTCCTTATCCTTCCCATGGTTCTATCTCATTTCCTTATCATGATTTACCAGCTATAGTTTCACAACAATTAACTATCACTCTTAGTGACGAGAAAAGTGACCCATCTTTACAACATGGTCCTTGTTCCTTCTATTGTGCTTGATGTTTCTCCTCTTTTGAGTCACCCACCTTCCATAAATAATACATACCAAGATGTGGGGGGGGGGGGGGGCAGACAATATGCTTGATTAGCTCCTCTTGTGTGGTGTATTTTATGTGTTTGCCCATGTGTCTTGATGTGTTGTTTAGATTTCTTTAAACAACCATTGTTTCTCCATTTGTACAATGTGATAAAGGAATCACAATGTTGTAAACATTTTTCTATTTGTATCTCACTTCTTCTATATGTTGTTACATTTTATATCATGCATGTTCCATTGCTCGTAAATGTTCCTTTTTATTGTCTGATTGGGGATGATGCAAAATAGTAGCTACCTGTTCTTTTTGGTCTCTATGATGTCAACCCAAAATAATTCTCCTGTGTACTCTTACGTGTCATTCTTCCATTGTGCTTGAAGTTATACTACCTTTGGGGAATGATGACATTTCATTTTGATATAATATCTTATGTATTATTATATGATCATACTAACCCTAGAATTAGTAGATCCCTTCTATTCTATCTTATGGCATGTGCTTATTTCTCTTGTCTTGTCCTTTCTTGGGGGCATCTCATAGTGGAAACGTTTCTTGTGGGTGCATGTATGCTCCGTTAAATCCATTACTCCCATAGAGGCATTTGCAATCACTTTAATGTGAGGGCATACACTCCACTCTGAATTTCACTTTTTGCACACACTTGCACAATGATTTGATGTAGTCTATCTTATGGATCCCTTAATGGAAACAAGGCTTTCCTTAAGGACTAATCCTTCTTCTTTTTTACCCCTAATGAGACAATACTTTCCTTAGGCCTGATCGTTCCTTTGTTGGATCCCTTAATGGAGACAATGACTCCCTTAAGGAATGATCATGTTTGATGGGTTGACTAGTGTAACACAGTTTTCTAGACCTTTAATTCCATCTTTTGCAACATATTTCCTTTTGTGTGGTCCATAGTAAGACAATATCTTACTAGGCTAGTGATCACACTTTTCTATCTCTTTTGAGTGATGCTTCTCTTGTCTTGGTTTTGGATTTGATGAAGACTTGAGTCACTTGGGGGATTGATGTTTCTTTGTTTCCTTGACCTTGATGAGCTCATTCTTATACATTCAATCTACTTTACCATGAGCATGAGCTCGTCTCATACTCCTACGAAAGTGGGGGCTAAATGTATCATCCTAAAAACTTAGCACCCATAATTGGTTGTATTTAGGACTTATTAGACCCCATTTTGGTGATTTTGGGTCCGAATGTCTATTATTATTGATCACAAAAACCTGCATTTTCTCCCTCATCCCCATGAAATTCAAGGTCATTTTTCCTTAAACAAGCTGACTAGTCGACTTGTCCCTGGGCTTTTTGGCTTAAATTTTGCTCGGAGTCCAATGTAGGGTTCTTTTGTTGCAAATATATTATATGGAATGTGACTGAGAGGGGGGGTGAATTAGGAACCAATACAACTTATTCTTCTTTAACCTCAATTAGATTATCTAATCTTATTGCATGCATAGAAAAGAAATAATCATTCATAACACATAAACACAGTATTTGGTTACCCAAAAACCTTCCAAATAGAAAGTAAAACTGGGGTGGGGATGGTACCCACAAGATTTAGTACTATATTATAAATGTAGCCTATTAGAGCTTACATTGACCACTTCTGATGGCCTACCCTGTTAGGAGAAATAAGGACTATTAAGTCCACCTTGTTAAAGGATTTGATACAATACAATAAGTAATGCAACTCTGTTAAGAGATTTACAAAAGGACTGTTAGGTCCACTTGGCTAGAGGATTTTGCTGATTCACCTATTAGAATGAATCAGTAGATGATCTGCTTAGGCAACTCTGATTTGTTGAATGAGATCCTTTGATTTATAACTAATCACCTGAATGTGATGGATGAGTCTCTGTTGTACTTTATACTTCTGTAATCTTCTAATCAATATGCCATTTCATATTTGCATATATACTTCTGCTATATATTCTTCTGTTACATATTTTGGATAAACAAAATGTCTTGTATATATATATATATATATATATATATA
>MU226238.1:651935-684296 GCA_018584345.1 Thuja plicata
AATATGTTGATCACTCGGGCGATACTGGTTACTCGGGCGATACTGATCACTTGGGCGATGCTGGTCACTCGGGTCACACTGATCACTCGAGCGATACTAATCACTCGGGTCACACTGATCACTCAGGGAATATTGGATGACTAAGTGTTTTGACACTAATTGACAACATGTCTTGCCATAAGGCCCCTTTGGCATTAGTGACAAAAACACTTATCATTGTACTCTAAATCTGATAGGTCAAAACTCCCCCTTTCCATCTGCTCGGGTTTTGACACCTTCTTTGCTGCTCAGGTCCAACTGACTCTCTTTTTTTTCCAAAATTGTTTTTGTAATGTATATCTTCTTTTCTACTCAACTAAACATGTATTTCCTCAATGTTTTTGACAAAAATGCCAAACTATATCTACAAGGTAATTCCAAAGTAGGATAGGAAATCATAATGTACCTTCAAAATTTGAGATAGAGTGTTGTCCCAATTGTCCTGTAGCACCTTCATGATGTGCAATTCTATCTATAACTCAGTTGACAACTCTATCATAAGTTTTGCAACTGAGAAATTATTGTCATGGATGAGTGTCTTGGCATGTGTGATGCGTTTTTGTATTGCATCCATGTGTGGTAAGAGTTGGCTCTGGATGGCTATAAGAGACTCTCTAGTCCTTTCTTCTTCTCTCAGTAACTCAGTCTGTAGATTAGTCAGATATTTGATCTTCAAAAAGTGTGTTGATCTTGTGCTCAGATCAAGTGCCAACTGTTTTTCACTTTCCTTCAGATCTACATCAATATTTACTAACTTATTCTTTATCTCCATAGTAAAGTTAGAAGTATCACTTAACTTTACAAATAGTGCTACTACATTGGTCACGGTGGTTTCTAGAGTGCTAATAACATTGGTTAGCTGCACCTGGTCAATTGCAATCTTCTTTGCAACATTCTCTAGAACCTTGTTTTTAAACTTCCTTTTTGCTTTCTCTAGTAGCTTCTCTTGACCATTTAAGTATGTATTAAACTTATGGACTAAGTCAACAAGATGGTCCATAATGGATTCATTCTCATTGACTTCAATCTGTAGTGTATATTGGAATATGCCTTTTATATCTTCAAGCAATTTGTTCCTCTTTTTCTCTTCTCAGATCTTCTTTTGGATTGCTCTTTTCTTCCATAGTTCTCCAAGTATATCCATTTGTTCTACAGACAAGTTGGAAAGATCCCAATTTGGAATCACAATGTCCTTTTCAAGATCAAACTCATCAATATTCATTTCCTTCTCCTTACCTTTAATCTTGGGATTAGGTGAAGGAACAATTTCCTTACCTTTTCCATCCTCAACTTGTACCTCAGTATTCAATTGAATTAGGTCATTGACCTTTACTGTACCAACTATTGAATCAAAGTTAACTGAAGAATCAATACTACCTGAAGAAACATTTACCTTGTCCATCTGTAACTCGATTATTCTTGGCCCAGTAATAGGTTGAGCATGTTGCTCAATTCCTAAACGTTCAAATGTTGATTTTGTACCCTTATCCTTGCTCGGAGACAATATGTTCTAGATAGGTGATTGGGGGCAAGGATGCCATCACTTCAATTGCAATCTTCTTGGCATTAGACTCTTCAATTTTTTGTACCTTGGGTAATGTATCAGCATTGGTCTGTTCAAGAGGATCTATGCTTGGTGCTTCTTCCTTATCATCTTCCTTGATTTCAAATATAGATTTCCACACTGTTGTAGCAGACTTCACAACATTTTCTATCTTCTTGTTCAGTATCTAAAAATTCTTGAACCTCGGAGTGTGATTGTTTACATATTTGGTCATTGCCTCTTTTATTTCTTTGTTTTTCATATCAGGCATGACTTCCCTTAAGGTATGTTCCCTTACGTCTTTTCAGTTTGGACTGCATTGAGCCAGGGAATAGATACTGCCTTGAATAAATCTTCTATCATATGGCTCTTCAACTCAGAAGGGTCATATTTCCATTTTGCCATTTTCTCCACAACTGCTTCCATAATCTTCTTTTTCTCCTCCTTAGTCCTTGAAGCATAATTCAATGACTTAAGACAACCCATACCACTAACTCCTTTCAGACCTTCAATCTTCTGCTCAAGTGTAGGTGGTGGTTTCTTGAGGACAACTATATCAACTTCTTCATCATCATCGTCATCTTCATCTTCATCTTTACCCAATACAAGTATCTTTCTTGATCTCCTTGGTTTGTTGGTAGTGAGGATAGTTGTAAGGGCCTTAGGGTGACAACTTCTTGATTTTCATTATTGAGTTGATTTGCCAAATCTACTTGCAGGAGTGACAAATGATGGATTTCATTTTCTTTTTCATCTAATCTTGTACTCAAAAATCTCTTATCTTCTTGTGCCAAATTTCTGTCATCATCTACTTGATTCTTTTGTTCTATGACTTCACATAATCTGATTGAATGAACTTCTTGTTCTCTTTTCAACTTTCTGACTTCCTCATGTAGATTGAGATTCTTTGCAAGCAAGTCTTTAATGGCTGCATCAACTTCTTTAGAAATTCCATCTTTGCAAAAATCTTCAATTCTTTCTTCTATGTAATTCCTGTCACTCATTTGTACTGCTAAATCTTTTCTTCTTTTCAGGAAAAGAGAGAGATTCTCTTTGAGTTTCTTGATCTGATCCATGGCCATTTGTAGATCTATCTTTTCATTCTCAATGGCTTTCTCTAGTCTGTATATTTCCATTGCCTCTGATATTTTCTCAAGCTATTAAGCTTCTGTAGAGAGAACCTTATGCTTTGATACCAATTGTTGGAAATATATTATATGCAATGTGACTGAGAGGGGGGGGTGAATCAAGAACCAATAAAACTATTTCTTCTTTAAACTCAATTAGATTATCTAATCTGATTGCATGCATATAAAATAAATAATCATTCATAGCACATAACACAATATTTGATTACCTAGAAAGATTCCAAATAGAAAGTAAAACTAGGGTGGGGATGGTACCCACAAGATTTAGTACTACAGTATAAATTTAGCCTGTTAGAGCTTACATTGACCACTTTTGATGGCCTACCTTGTCAAGAGCAATAAGGACTGTTAAGTCCACCTTGTTAAAGGATTTGATACAATACAATAAGTAATGCAACTTTGTTAAGAGATTTACAAAAGGACTGTTAGGTCCACCAGGTTAGAGGATTTTGTTGATCCTCCTGTTAGAATGAACCAGTAGATGATCTACTTAGGAAACTTTGATTTGTTGAATGAGATCCTTTGATTTATAACTAATCACCTAACTATGATGGATGAGTCTCTATTGTACTTTATACTTCTGCAATCTTCTAATCAATATGTCATTTTATATTCGCATATATACTTCTACTATATATTCTTCTGTTACATATTTTGGATAAACAAAATTTCTTATATATATCTTATCCAAAAAAAATGACTTCATAAGTCGGCTTCCATTAGACTTAATGATATAAAACAATATATGCAAAGTCGGCCCAATACTATCACTCGGGTCCAGAAGTCTACTTGGGTGATAAACTGATACTTGGGAAATATGTTGATCACTCGAGCAATACTGGTTACTTGGGTGATATTGATCACTCAGGCAATGCTGGTCACTTGGGTCACACTGATAACTCGGGTGATACTGATCACTCAGGTGATAGTGGTCACTCAGGTCACACTGATCACTCAGGCAATACTGGATGACTAAGTGTTTTGACACTAATTGACAACATGTCTTGCCATAAGGTCTACATCTTCTTCCTAGGTTTTCAATTGTGGTCACCCTGGATCAAATTTGAATATTTAATTCACTATAAATTGACCTCATATCTCCTCATTGTTTATATCATCATAGAGTGCAAGTCATTTTATCAAGCAATCAAGCATTCAAGTTGAGCAATTGAGGATTTGGATTCAAGATTTTAAGGAAAGCATCGAATTCAAGATCTCCAAGTCTCCATTCTTCCAAGATCCATTCAAGAAAAAGGAAATATTATCTAATCGATGCAACTTTCTCTCCCATGATGGCTAAGCAGAGGATTTCTCAATCAAGAAAGGAGATTCATTCATCCATCCATCCTTCTCTCTCTTCTCCTTTGTATGTGGTTACCAAGCATAAAAACATTCAAGATCTAGGAGTGGCATTCATAGATCCATGAATTTGTGAAGTAATCCTTGATTCTACATCTCATTCCAAGGTAAACTATTTGGATTCTAAGAACATTTCAAGCATCGTCATGGATTTAAGTGATTACTACATTTGTTTATGAGGGTTTCATACAAGGTAAATCCACAATTTTCCTTTTACATAACTTTCCTTTATGCAATTTAAATTTGATTTCAAGTTTGATTCCTAATCAAGGGTTTGACCAAGGAAACCCACTTTCCACAATCTTTTTCCCCATTTTTTTGTGTGCAGGAACAAGTTGTAGAGCGACAATTTTGGATCTGGATAGTATAGGTATAGTTGCAGAACTGGGGACAATTTCATTAGATTTTTCCAGGAACAAGTCAACCAGTCAACTTGTTCCCCAAAATTTGACTTGTTCCCCAAAATTTGACTTTTTTCTATTGTTTTTCACTGAAAATTTATGGATAGACATATTTAGATCCCCGCTTTCTAGATCTACAGTTACAACAGGATCCAAGGTTCCAATGATAGTCAAATTTAGATTCAAAGTTTGGTTTTTCTCATATCATTTCTAGGTGCACTTATTCTTCCTTCTTTTCCTTCACTTACTTTATTATATAATATATGTAATTTATCATATTCATCCCCCTTTGAGGAATCCATAACCCCCTTAGACATAGATCCTACATTAGCACCCTTCATCCTTTTGGTTGTGCTAGTAAGATTTGGTAAGGGAGGATTTGCAGCCTAATGTATGGTAGAGAGATTTCTGAGTGATCTACACCTTATCATTTCTCACCATTTTCTCCTTTAAACCTAATACAAAGTTTTATCCTTCAAGTGCTTCAAAAATCATATTTTATACATTTATGAAGTAGTCCTTGATGGGTCATCTTGAGTCCTTCCTTTCTTTCATGTTTTTCATGTTTTCTCTTTTGGAGGGGTTTTTCCCCTACATGTTTTCCTCATTTTCCCCATTGGTGTGAGATTAATTTTTTCATAGGTACCTCATGATGCCTTGTGGCCAAAATATTCACTGCATGTTATCTCATTCTCTATAAGTTATGCTTTAGTAGGTTGGTTGTGAAATGGTAGAAATATGAGTCTTATCTTTGAGATGTAAACTCAAAACTTAGGATATCATTGTTCCCACTTGTTTTATTAAGGAGTGATAATCAATAAGATCCATTTTAAAACCTTAAAGGAGTTTTGAATGTTATATGTGATTATTCTCCCTTTTTTGTTTGTTGATTGATTGAATTTAAGATTTAAGAATGAGGTGGAATGTGAGAGAGTTGACAATAAGAAACATAAATATTAAGCTACAAGACATATATGCAAATTCTGAAGACATATCTAAAAGAGGATTCATAAAAGAACTTGTGTCTACAATTTGAGTCTAAGATTGTTGGTCTATGTCAATAGGCACCATTTACTTAAAGATGTTTGATGAAAATTTTGTGGGAAGATTTCAGATCAAGATGCCTTGTAGATCATCCTCCTAAAATTTTGGTGAAAAAAGTGTTAGTCATTGGAGCTAATTAACAGTAGCCATGGTTTTTTGCTTCTTTAAAGTCTGGATCTATTTATCTTAGTTTTCTCTTCATGAATCTATAATCTAAATTTTTTAAATTTTAACGATACATATAAAAATGAGAGAGAAAATATGTTGGGTTGTATGGGGGCTTAGCTCAATCTAATCTCAGGTAGGAATTAGCCTCCCATACATCAATAATGAGTATAAAGAGAGTGTGCCTTTGATTAGACATAGGATAAAAATGAAATAAAATGTTGAATTGAAATGATATTACCTCAAACTTGATAATTTTGGAGATTCAATTGTCTTTGGATAAGACCCTCAAGGGTTGATTCAATAACATGACAAGACAAGACAAAGTCAATCATGAAAATACACTTGCAATAAGATTGTTGTAACTCGTTACTCCATAATGCTCAAATATAAAGAAATTTTCTCATAATACTTTCTTTGAGATGCGCTTGATGATGTGTGTATATGATAGATGATCAAATTAATTATAAATGACATTCTTATAGATGGTTCTCAATGTATTTTTTTAAATTAGGTCAACTTCCAATGGTCATATCAAAATTTCATGACAGAATCACAAATGATGAGAGCCAACACAACACATTTGAATTTGGGCTCATTTTGGGAGAAATATGGCACTAGATATTTTATTCCATTGGCACTATTTCTCTAGGCACAATATAGTCTGACCCCAAATAACATGAAGTGAAGGCAAGTGTTGAGTGCGTAAGTTCAAGACCTAGGATCTTGTCACCAAATTGACATATGATGATACTTAGGTAGCGAAAAGGATATAAGTAGGCTTGAAAAGAAATATGAAGGAGAACACTAAAGAAAGGGCCCAAAATGAAGTGTGAACTTGTAACTTGGTTTATGATTTATGAGACTACATTTATCCCCCACTTTAGCAGGGGTATTAAATAGAGAGAGAGAGAGAGAGAGAGAGAGAGAGAGAGAGAGAGAGAGAGATTAATTAAACCCTATGTAGGAATTAACCTCCCCTAAAACAATGGTGAGTATAAAGAGTGCATACCTTGGATTAAGTAGAGGCTAATTCTGAAGTCATATGCTTAAATGAAATGATATTACCTCAAACTTGATAACCTTTCTGATTAAATTATCTTTAGATAAGACCCTTAAGGGTTGATGCAATAACATGAAATGAAAAGACAAAGTCAATCATGGAAATACACTTGTCTGAAGATTTTTGTAACTTGCTACTCCATAATGCTCAGATATGAATAATTTCACTCATAGAAATTTCTCTAGGATGTGATTATTGATGCCTATTTATGAGAGATGATCAATTAATTAGAGATGACATCCTTATATAGGATTCTAAAGGTATTTTGTATATTAGGCTGACTTCCAATGGTCATATTAAAATTTTGAGACTATATCACAAATGTTGGGGCCCAACACATTGACACATTTGAATTTGGGCCCGTTTTGGGAGGACTATGGTGTTGGTTCCATAGACCACCCAAAATAGGGTGAAATGAAGGAAAGCATTAAGTGTGTAAGTTTATGATAGGATATGGTAGACAAATTGAAATATGACGATAGTTAGGTAGTGTCACGATAAAAATATCCTTGAAAAGAGCCGCAAGGAGGCACACTAAAGCAAGGGACCATAAAGGAGTGTAAATTGTAAAGGGTTATAATTTATGACACTATAGGTTGTTATGAGTGATGTTCTCTACTTATCTAATTTCCTTTTTAAGTCATTTTCACTGAAGTTAAGTTATAGAAATTAATTTTTGCATCTCCAGTAATAACATTAAGACACATGTCATATTAATATTATGTTTCCTATGTATCACCCTGGTCTATATAAATAAAAGATTATCACATTAGAAATGATGTATCATATTGTATTCATCCTTTGGCAATAAAGGGTTTGCATTGCTTCTCACTTGTGTGGAGGGTTTATCTTTGTTTCAAGCTATCCTTGGCTCCCATGGAGTTCACTATCAACTCTTGTGCACTTCATTCCTTCCTGGTGTTTCCAACTACATTTCATCCTATATATCAATATTTTCATTATTGTAAGAGATCTATCACCTTTTTTCTCATGCTAATCTATAGGGGGCATATGTCTTTCCCAATTTCCTATTCACTTACATGAGTTTTATTGATCATTGAGGGCCATATCACTACTCTTACTTTCCTACACTGGGATAAACCTTATTCCTTGATGATATTTCCAACCCATATGATTAACATTACTATCATTCAACATATACAAATATGATTAACATCACTATCATTCGACATACACACATTTATTGATATTGTAGACACCCAAAAAGGGTTCAGTGTGTATGCCCCCATTTTTAACATGTCTTCTATATTGTGTGTTTGATCTTTGTCATTCACTAATATTGTGTCATTCTTCCATGTCATCAATTACTAACATTTCTCTCTTTTTGGCTGAGTTGACCATCTTCCTAAAACAATCCTATTTGATCCTAAATTTTCCTAAACCACACCATATCTTCCTAATCAGTCCGAGTCAATCCAATCCTTTAAAATCATGTCAATTTTTATAACATCAGTATTTGAGTGCATTGTCAAAGTTTATCAATGCCTTGAAGCTACCATAATCCTTATCAATATCATCAAAATCAGTTCAATTGTGCATTAATGCCTTTGATTTGTCCAATGATTCGTTAATTTGTCCTCTTGGGATAAATAACCCATGGTTTATCCCTTTTTCCTATTTGAGTAAATAAATTAACTTTATTTATTGCCTATCCTAAGTCCCCACAATTAATTAATTGGCTAATTTCTAGTTTATGGAATTTTAGGATTTCATAAATTTTAATTATCGTTTATTGAGGAATATTTAATTCTTAATTATTTTTAATCCTAATAATTCCACCTCAATTTCCTTTCCTCTTTTCTATCCTCCATCTCCTATTAATTAGGTCTATGAGCTCTTCCATATTTCCCTATCCATTTCCCCCTAATTGTGCTTCTAATTTCCTATTAATTTGCTTCCATCCTTCTTCTTCTATTTTCCCCCATTTATGCATTGATTTATGCATACTAATTTGTGCACTCAATTTTTCATGATTATGACGATCTTCTATTTTGTGCATTCAATTACCAATTTTGCAAATTGAGCTCTCATCTTCTATAAATTGAGCTCATTTTGTCTTTCTTTGGTAAACCAAATCTCCTAGTATTCTTGATATCACTTTGGCTTTCAAATCTTTGTGCAATTGTATCATTGGCAAATAGAAAAATCAAATAAAATAAATGGAGAAGAAAGGAGAAAATTTTAGCTTTAATTGAAGGGGGTTTTATGTTTACATGCATATGTTTTGAACTCTCATTTCAATGGCTTTAATGTTAGATTAGATGGGTTTGCATATTGTTTAGGGTTTTTTGGTTACTCTAGATATGCAATTTATGCCTTTTTATGGTCTTACATTTGGTTAATCCGATGTGAAACATATATTAGCTTACTGATTTTGATTTTTTATGTAGTTACAGGGTCCTGGAAGAAAGTTGCGCAGTTGGTTTGAAGTTTTGCGTAGTTGGTTAAGTTTTGCGCAGATGGGTGTTAGTTATGCACACTTGGTGCCTAGAATTGTGCGGTTGGATTCCTTTCTATGGACTTGGTTAACCTTAATGTTCAGTTGGTCAAATAGGATGTATTTTTATGGTTTAGGATTAACATATTAGGGTTTAGGAAGTAGTTTTGCATTTTTTGCTTCCTGCTTTCAATTTTCTCAGTTCTAAGGTTGTAATGAATCCTTATTTGGTAAATTAACCTCAAACTTAATTTTCAATGCTTAAAATGAACTTCACATTTCAATTTGGTGCCCTTAAAAGGAACTTTACCTAGCTTAGGATTCCATGCAAAACTAGTGGTTTAGTTTTCTCTCAATTCTGTTCAAGTTGCAATCTAGCTTTAGTAGGGATTCAAATTGATGAATATTTGTCAAATAAAGTGGTTTAATTTGAAAATTACCTAAAAATGAACCCTCATACTTGATTTGGGAATCTAAAATGAACATTCAGATAGTTTAGGATTCATTGCAGATATGCTTAGCTAAATTGTCTCAAAATCAATCAAATCTGCATATAGACTAATTAGGGGTTTAAAAATTCATTTTGATATTTCCTAATAATTCATAAATTCCCTAAATTAACCCTAATTACATATTTATTGGTTTTTTAATGTTGTATTTGGTCAAAACCTTGCCAAGTTTTTAGTCCATTTTTAGCCTCTGATCACAAGTTGCGCACTTGGTCAAGATTTCTACACACTTGGTCAGGAGTTGCGCACTTGGGGATCTGATTAAATGCACTTGGGGCTCTGATATCATGCACTTGGGGGCTCTTATAGCATGCAATTGGTCATTACCTATGCAAATTAGTCACTGGTTATGCAAAATTGGCATTTTTCTGGGTTTTGTTGCTCATTTTTGTAAATATGCATTCATACTTCTATTATGGGCTTAGAATAGAGGATTTTTGGTGTTACTAATGATCTTTGCATCACCTTGTAAATAATTGGATGAAGGATACATCATAAACTACTAATGTATTTGATGCAGGACGCTTGACGAAGACCTTGTGTGTCTTGAATCAAAACTTTTGTGCTTGTTTAGTAGTTAAAAAACACTTCAATTTTTGTCCTTAAAAGGAACCACTTTGCTTATGTGTTTGAAGTTTCTTTTAGATTTTAATCCTAAGAATTATATGAACGTATCCTCTCCCCTCACCTTTTTGGATCTTGGGTGTAAGATAAATTTATATAATTCTTCTAGAGAGGCTACCTCCCAAGAGCTTTAGCATATCTAGTGAGAGGGATTTCCCAACCGGTAACAAGCTAAAGCCAAGCCCTTGAAAACCGGTATATAAAAATTTCATTGTGATAGTGTCACACTGAACAAATGTCAATTTTTCTATGCTTACAGAAGATCTCCCTTAGTACCTGTGTGGTGCATAAACACCTACAAAATGTAACTTCTGTAGGTTGGGAGGCCTCCATTAAGGGGCCAATCTACCACATGCATAGCCACCTGAATGGATTGCCTAACTAAAAAATTTGTTATAGTGACCAAAAACCCTCTAACTTCTAGCATGGAAGGCCGGATACCAACTAAGACATCCCACATTTTTGTGGCTCTTAGTAGAGACAATGGTCCCTTGGGAAGTGACGACCCTTTGGATTCAAAGCTTAATGTGCCTGAGAAGTGAGTGCACTGTAAGGAGGAGCTCGTACGTCCAAGATTCTAAGATGTCCGCTATGAGTAAGCATGACTGAACTTTGTTCAAGTGGGAATTCAACAGATATTGTCCTAGCTTGCCTTAGGTTGTGGTGTGTTTGTTTCAATTTTACAACAACTATTTATCTGACGTATCTTATGTCAGTGTTTCTAAATTTTAAAGATAAATTTCAAAAACACTCCTAAATATTCAAATCTCATCCCAAACATCCCAAAACATTCTTGAACACTTTGATCTTCCCAAAACACCTTGTTTCAAAACCTTAGGAACATATGGAGACCAAAAACATTTATCTTGGAACCTTGTGGTTTGTTTCATTCTTTCATATTCATATCATAATCCCTTTTACATACATTGTATTAGTCCCCTTGCATTTGAAATCGTAATCCTCTTGCGTTACGCTTGCATCATAACTGCACATTGCCTTGCAAAATCCTCATACTGCATTTAGATGAAAAAATTTGTAAAATCCCAAAGGAATTAAATTTTTAGAGTTTTACGTTGTGTCATTGAAGAAAGAATCTTGACTTGGTCCCTTTTGTCCCTCTATCCAATCTCCCCCTTATCATTTGATCTTACTCCATCTTTGTCATGTTGGATTGGACCTAGTCCCTTTTTATCCCTTTATCCTATTGATCCCTTTTAAAGTCAAGATCCCTATTCATTCTCCTAAGGTTGGGCTCTTAGGTTTGACATTCTTCTAAATATTTTTCAAAGTCCAAAAAATCCAAAAAAAAAACATAGTTGCATAAGCCTAGTTGCTCTGCATTTCATTCCAAAATCTAAATTTTGCATTTGCATAAATTCCTTACATGCCTTAAGCTGCATTTTCATCCTAAAATTCTCTCAAAAAAGTCAAAAAAAACTTGCATTTGCATACATCCATCATGTCGGTCTTCATAAGATCTCAAGCATCCAAAAGGCAACAAGACACCTATCAAACCATGTTCCCATCACAAGGAGAATCACAAACACCTTTACCTTTGCAACAACAAAATTTTGAACCAAGACAAATGACATCAACACAACCAAACAATCAATTACATCAAGTTCACGCCCACATGATTCAAAATTTGCAAACAAAATTGGACAAAGAAAATAAAATCTTGGAATATAAGATAGAAGAGATAATGAAAAATAAACATCCAAATGAATGTTTTGTTGCATTTGACATGAAAATTCTTATTCACAAATCCAAGATACCAAAAATTATTTCGTGGCTCAATGAAGCAAATGAAATCTTCAACAAAATCCAATCCAGTCATGTGCAAGAGCAAATTTTTTTGCAACAAGTCCCAGATCAAGTCCAATTTAATCATATCCAAGAACAAATTTTGTTTGATCAAGTTCCAAAAAAAACCTTTACAACCAGAGCATGGCATAATTCAATTGGGGCCACCACATAATTATGAATCGATATTCATTCCAATGCAACCAAGTGTTCCTCAAGCAGTCACACAACCTCATATGCCAATGATGCAAATAAATCAATCAATACCAAGGTCACAAATGATTCTATCCACAATTGCATCTTATGATAATGAACCTTTTTCCTTTGGGCATCAACAAAACATAATCAATGAGAAACCTTTTGTGGAACATTTTCAATCCAAAAATTATTTCCAACATGTAAATAATGATGAGGTATCACCAACAAGATCCTTCAAGCAGCGCAAGTTCAAATCTAAAATTTTAAAGAATTTGTTTCAAAAATTGGATCAAACAAATAATTCACCCGTGTCTAGCAATGGCTCATCCCAAAACAATCACATGGATGACATACCTATTTCCTCCCAAGAAATTAACCTTCAAGAAACATCCATGTTTCCCTCCACTCCTTCATCCGTACAATGCTCACAGGAGCAATTTCCTCCATCTCCATCAAGTGACTCTTCCCATAATGCTACCTTCCAATGGCTATCCATAAAATAAATCCAAGCCTATGCATAGCCCAAGTGTCTTTGAACCAATTCCATCATGTTCTCCATCTTCAAGCAATCAACTTTAGGAGATTCCTATCCAAAATCCATCTCCTCCATGTCAAAACATTGACCCCTTTCCGAAGTCCCCCTTGCATGTCCAAAGTCATATCCCATGTTAAGAGGATGATAAAAAAAACATGAAGAAACATGTCTTAAAACATATCAAGATCAAGATCCCAACGATGACCAATCCTGTCCAATTATTGACCAAGATTCTATTCTCCTTGAGCCTCATGATTATCCCACTATCCTTATCCTCTCTATCCAAGAGGATCCTATCCAAGAAGACCCCCTTCCATCTCAAAACCAAAGCTCCCTTCCAATTCCCATTAACCTTTCACTTCCTAAGCAACATCATGATCTCCCTTCCATTTCTTCCCATGATCCCATTCCAATTCAACATCAAGGTGTCCCTTCACCTTCATGTTCACCACAAGATCCCATCACCCCTCCAGATCCTCCTCAATACCCTTCCATCTCTTCATCTCCTTGTCCTAATCCCCCAAATCTCCCACAAGATCCTATCCCACCAGATGATCTTGTCACTGCTCCTATTCCATCGCAGGATCCCATTATTCCTCCTGATCCCCCTTTTGATCCAATAACATCTATGCAAGTTGTTCACTAACCCCTTACACTTCAAATGGGTTCCCCTAGTTCTATCAAGTCTAGTCCACCTGATGGTCCTATAAGTCCTTCTATATTGATGCAAGGCGGGGTTGGTAATGGGGCCAAAGGCTCTCCCAACTGCCAAACCAACTTGCCAACACAATGCGGAAATAAAAAAAAACATAGTGAGAGAAGAAACAACAAAGATACTTTTCATTAATTGATCAAACTCATTACATGACAGGATGTAAGGCCTTCCCGATTTGGGCCATATATTTAAATAATTACAAATTGATCTTCATACATGCGAGGTCACAGACCTGCTTATAGATAATCTGATCTCTAATCCTATTCTAAAACTGATACAACTGAACTGCCTAAACTAAGAACATAGAAACAAATATATACAAGAGTTCACCAAGAGAGGTCGACGCTCAAATCCATAAGTGAGACCTAGATTTAGGTCCACACAGATCCCAATGAGAGACACCCTAATCAATTAAGCCACGGGAATTAACTGAAGAAGTCAGCCACCAGATCCAACTCCAAAATAAACAACTCGGGCAAAGGATGACCGAGCAATAGAGTGACTCAGGAAAAGAACACCCCGAGCAACAACAAACAAACCCAAGCATTAGAAGAGAAACCCAAGCAACATAAAATAAACAAGCTTGCCCAAGCAACAAAAACAAGCATGACCAAGTGACAAAACTTGAGCAACAGAGACAAGCATGCCCGAGAGATAGAACCCAAGCAATAGAGTACTTCTTGAGAAGTCTCCAAACAAACTAAAGAACAAAAGAAACATATTTTTGGTTGAGTAGGATTTCCAATGACCCAAGATGCTCCTGCATCAGACACCTAGGGTTAATAGAATTGATTCCTCAAATCATGTATCAGTTCCAACCTAAAATTAATCCAACTTAGATTGAGAAATCCAAGATGAGTCCTCAATCGGTCTATTCTTCCACTTTACCAGATATTCCATGTATTCCTTTCCTCTTGTACTTCTTCCAATTCTCTATTTCAAAATCAGTTCAACTTCCTCTATTTGCTTCTTAGGATAATCACTTGGTATTGTCATTTCTTCATCAGGTTCATGATATTTATACAAGTCAAAAATATTGAATATAGGTGATATATCCATGTCATCATGTAATTCAACTTCATAGGAATTTCCACTGTCAAATCTTCTCATTATTCTGCAAGGACCAAATTTCTTCATCTTCAATTTTCCGTATGTTCCAATAGGAAATCTCCCTTTCTTCAAATGGACCATTACTGCATCACCAACTTCAAATTTTTTATGTCTTCTTGATCTACCTGCACTATATTTGTACTTCTGATTTCTTTTCTCTAGCTTCTATTTTACATCTTCATGCACTATCTTCATGAACTCGACAAATTCTTCTTATTTAGCACTTCTTTTCTCTTCCCCTACAATATCTCTCAAATCTAATATACCTCTTAGTTGTGTGCCATGAACAATCTCAAAAGGTGTCTTTCCAGTACTTCTATTCATTGAACTCTTGTATGCAAACTCTACTTGTGCCAACATCAAATCCCAATTACTTGGTGTGTCTCCAACTAAGCATCTCAACATATTACCCAAACTTTGATTTACAACCTCTGTTTGTCCATTAGTATGTGGATGAAATGTAGAACTAAACTTCAACTCAGTATCCAACTTCTTCCAAAGTGTTCTCCAAAAATATCTTACAAACTTACTATCTCAGTCAAAGATGATACTCCTCGGTAATCCATACAATCTTACAATCTCCTTAAAGAAAATATCTGCTATATGTACTGCATCTGATGTTTTCTTATATGGTATGAAATGTGTCATTTTAGAAAATCCATCCACAATAACAAATATATAATCATTACCTCTTGTTGTCTTAGGTAAGCCAAGAACAAAATCCATGCTGATATCACTCCAAGGTTTCTCAGGAACAGTAATTGGTGTATATAAACCAATATTCTTACTCACTCCTTTTGCAACTTGACAAAATCCACAACTTTTCACAAATTTATGAACATCCTTATAAAACTGAGTCCAAAAATACCTTTCCTTAAGTAAAATCAATGTTTTATCAATACCAAAATGTCCAACCAATCCACTACTATGTTTCTCCTTTATCAAATTAGTTCTCATTGAACCTCTCGGTATACACAACTGAATACCTTTGAACAATGTATCTTCCTGAATGAAATAGTCTTCATACTTACTTGATTGATTTGAATTAGGTTCTCTACACACTCTCCACTGCTCAGAAAAATTAGGATCAATTTCATACAAACTCTTCATGTCATCAAAACCAAGAACTTCAATTCTCATTTCAGTCAATAAAGATCTTCTTCTACTCAATGCATCAGCAACTCTAGATACTCCACTCTTATGTTTAATCACAAATGTGAAACTCTGCAAATACTCTACCCATTTAATATGTCTCTGATTCAACTTATCTTGAATACCCAAATATTGTAAAGCCTTATGATTAGTATACAACACAAATTCATTTGGCATCAAATAGTGTCTCCATTTCTTCATAGCTCAAACAATAGCATAGAACTCTTGATCATAGACAAAATATTTCCTTTTAGCATCATTCAACTTTTCACTAAAGAAAGCAACAAGTTTACCTTCTTGAGTCAACACAACTCCAATTGCACTTCCACTTGCATCACATCCAACTTGAAAAACCTTATTAAAATAAGGTAATTCTAACATAGGTTATTCAGCAACCTTCAAATTCAAAGCTTCAAAACTCTTATCAGCTCCATGTGTCCATTTGAATTCTCTTTTGTCTCCTCTGGTTCTTTCAGTCATAGCATTACAAATAGAACTAAAATTTCTGATAAACTTCCTATAAAAACTTGCCAATCCATGAAATGATCTTACCTCACTGAAATTATCAGGTGTAGGCCAACTCAATATATCTTCAACCTTCTTTGGATCCATCTTCAAACCATTAGCTAAAATCACAAAACCCAAATACACAAGTTATTCTTTCATGAAGGAACACTTCTTCAGATTTATTAGCAACTTTTCTTCTTTCAATCTCTGCAACACTTGCCTTATATGCATCAAATGCTCTTTTCTAGTCTTACTGAATATCAGAATATCATCCAAGTATACAATCACACACTTATTCAAGAATTTCTTCAAAAACTCATTCATTAACCTCATAAAAGTACTCAGTGCATTAGTTAAACCAAAGGGCATAACCAACCACTCATATAAACCTTCCTTTATCTTGGAAGAGGTTTTCCATTCATCACCTTCTCTGATTCTGATATGATGATATCCACTTTTCAAATCAATTTTGGTAAAATATCTTGCTCCACTCAAACAATCCATTATGTCATCCATTCTCGGTATAGGAAACCTATACTTCACTATGATCTTGTTAATTTCTCTAGAATCAATGCACATTCGCCATTCTCCATTCTTCTTAGGTGTCAACACAACTGGTATTGCACATGGACTCAAACTCTCTCAGATCAAACCTTTGTTCAATAATTCATGAACTTGTTGGTTAAGCTCTTCAATCTCGGTCGGTGCTAACCTATGTGGTGCTTTGTTTGGTAAACTAGCTCTAGGAATCAGATCCATACAGTGACTAATATCTCTCATTGGTGGCAAACCATCAGGTACATTATCAAAAATTATCTCCTTGTACTCAGTGATCAACTTCTCAACTTCTGTAGGAATTTCATCTTCTGTCTTCTTACTCAGTTTGTCTATCATATTGCCAAGGCCTACCCAACAAAATATGACAATAATCCATAGGCATAACATCACACAACACCTTATCATAATAATTTCTAATTTACAGATTCACAAAACATTGTTCACTCACCATTAATTGTATGTTCATCCTTGATCCATGAGATCTTATAGGGTTTCAGATGCTTCATTCTCTCCAACTGCAACTTTGTAACCATTTCCTTAGATGCCAGATTCTTCGAGCTTCCACTATCCACAATCACCTTCCAAACTTTGTCTTCAACTCTACATCTGGTCTTGAACAAACTTTTTCTGACAAGATCTTGCTTATCTTTCTCACTCCATAGTATCCTTTGGATCATGAGATTTCCTTCCTTCTCAGCTTCATTTGGTGACTCCTCTTGCATGAATGCATTTATGCTACTACTGCCTTTCTTGCTTGCATGTGTACATTCAAAGGATTTATGTCCTTCTTCACCACAATTGTAACAAGTTACTTGGAATCCCTTTATGCTATAACCACCTCTAGAGTAATTCCCTCTTCCTCGGTATGAACTTCCACCTTTCCATTCAGTCTTTCCTTTGTCTTGAGATGTGTCTGAAATTAACTTGTTTGATTCAGATATACTATTTTCACCATGAGATCTACCTCTTCCTCTAGCCAATATACCACCTCTGCCTCTTTGTATTTGTTTATATCTTCTGTTCAACTTCTCCTTAGCTTTTAGGGAAAATTGATATGTCTCCTCAATGCTTTCCATCTTGACCAAACTGATCTCATCTTGTATGGAAATTCTCAATCCATTCAGGTATCTTGCTACTCTTTCCACTTCATCTTCAACATGTCTAGATCTGATGTCCAATCTGTAGAATTCCTTAGTGTAGTCTTTTACTGATTTGTCTTTCTACTTCAAACTTTCCATTCACTTGATTAGGTTAATTTGATTATCACAAGGTAGAAACTTGCCTTTCAATTTGTTTACCATCTTATCCTATACCTTGATTTTGTCTTTACCTTTCTTTAGTCTTTTACTGATTTTTCTTTCTACTTCAAACTTTCCATTCGCCTGATTAGGTTAATCTGATTATTACAAGGTAGAAACTTGCCTTTCAATTTGTTTACCATCTTATCCCATACCTTGATTTTGTTTTTACCATAGGCATAACATCACACAACACCTTATCATAATACTTTCTAATTTACAGATTCACAAAACATTGTTCACTCACCATTAATTGTATGTTCATCCTTGATCCATGAGATCTTAAAAGGTTTCAGATGCTTCATTCTCTCCAACTACAACTTTGTAACCATTTCCTCAAACGCCAGATTCTTCGAGCTTCCACTATCCACAATCACCTTCCAAACTTTGTCTTCAACTCTACATCTGGTCTTGAACAAACTTTTCATGACAGGATCTTGCTTGTCTTTCTCACTCCATAGTATCCTTTGGATCATGAGATTTCCTTCCTTCTCAGCTTCATTTGGTGACTCCTCTTGCACGAATGCATTTATGCTACTACTGCCTTTCTTGCTTGCATGTGTACATTCAAAGGATTTATGTCCTTCTTCACCACAATTGTAACAAGTTACTTGGAATCCCTTTATGCTATAATCACCTCTAGAGTAATTCCCTCTTCCTCGGTATGAACTTCCACCTTTCCATTCAGTCTTTCCTTTGTCTTGAGATGTGTTTGAAATTGACTTGTTTGATTCAGATATACTATTTTCACCATGAGATCTACCTCTTCCTCTAGCCAATATACCACCTCTGCCTCTTTGTATTTGTTTATATCTTCTGTTCAACTTCTCCTCAGCTTTTAGGGCAAATTGATATGTCTCCTCAATGCTTTCCATCTTGACCAAACTGATCTCATCTTGTATGGAAATTCTCAATCCATTCAGGTATCTTTCTACTCTTTCCACTTCATCTTCAACATGTCTAGATCTGATGTCCAATCTGTAGAATTCCTTAGTGTAGTCTTTTACTGATTTGTCTTTCTACTTCAAACTTTCCATTCGCCTGATTAGGTTAATTTGATTATCACAAGGTAGAAACTTGCCTTTCAATTTGTTTACCATCTTATCCCATACCTTGATTTTGTCTTTACCTTTCTTCTTTCGATCCAATTGCAGATGTTCCCACCACAAGGATGCATGTCCTTTCAAATTTGTGCTTGCAATCTTCACCTTCTTATCCTATGATACATTCTCATATTAAAAATACTTTTCCATCTCAGTTATCCAGTCAATCAAATCGTCAGAATCTAATTTTCCACTATACTCAGGAGGATTAAACTGAGGTGTGGATTTCAAATTTTTCAAAGCTCTCAGGAATCGCTCTTCTTCTTGATTCATCACATGTGCAGGTGCAACTTCACCTTGAACCTCTTCCAATTTTTCATCACTAACATCTTCAAGACGTCTTCCTCTACGCTGGGCTATCTCAACAACATTTAATCTAGCAACCATCTGTCTAAGCATATTGGTTAGACCTGGAT
The DNA here is from genome assembly GCA_018584345.1 of Thuja plicata. Taxonomy (NCBI): domain Eukaryota; kingdom Viridiplantae; phylum Streptophyta; class Pinopsida; order Cupressales; family Cupressaceae; genus Thuja; species Thuja plicata. Next base: position 671,684 of record MU226238.1, read on the forward strand.
CTGCATTTCCTCTCCCACAAACCATCTTGAATCCCCCTGCAATTGTAGGTTAGATCACAATCTACTACCCCACAACAATACCAACTAGGGTTAGGGTTTACAAGAAGGAACTTTAGATCTCACCAATGCTCTGATACCACCTGATGCAAGGCAGGGTTGGTAATGGGGCCAAAGGCTCTCCCAACTACCAAACCAACTTGCCAACACAATGTGAAAACAACAACAATAGAGTGAGAGAAGAAACATCAGAGATCCTTTTCATTAATTGATCAAACTCATTACATGTCGGGCTGTAAGGCCTTCCCAGTTTGGGCCATATATTCAAAGAATTACAAATTGATCTTCATACATGCGAGGTCACAAACCTGCTTACAGATAATCTGATCTCCAATCCTCTACTAAAACTGATACTACTGAACTGCTTAACCTAAGAACATAGAAACAAATATATACAAGAGTCCACCAAGAGAGGTTGGCACTCAAATCCATAAGTGAGACCCAAATTTAGGTCCACACAGATCCCAATGAGAGACCCCAAATCAATTAAGCCACAAAAATAATCTAAAGAATTCAACCACTAGATCCAACTCCAAATTAAACAACTCGGGCAAAGGATGACTGAGCAACAAAGTGACCCAGGTAAAGAACACCCTGATCAACAGGAAACAAACCCGAGCATCAGAAGAGAAACCCGAGCAACAGGAAACAAACCCAAGTGTCAGAAGAGAAACCTGAAAAACAAAAAATAAACAAGCTTTCCCGAGCGACAAACCTGAGCAACGGAAACAAGCATGCCCGAGCGACAGAACCCGAGCAACAGAGACAAGCATGCCCGAGAGACAGAACCCGAGCAATAGAGTACTTCTTGAGCAGTCTCTAAACAAACTAAAGAACAAAACAAACATATTTTTGGTTGAGAAATATTGCCAATGACCCAAGATGCTCCTGCATCATATATCATACATACCTCAAAATAATGGACTCACATCTACTAGCAAGTGTCCCATTCATCAAAAGCATTATCAAGTCAAAGGGTTAGACCTCCATTCAAAAGGTATATCAAAACCCTTTCATATGAAACAAAATTATGATGGCCACGGTCCTAATAAAAAATCTCTATCTCAAGGCATTGGTATCCCTTCCAAATCCAAATCCAAATATATACCCCCCCTTCAACCCTGTCATCCATCCTAGATCCATATATTCCTCCCTCCACTAGCTCATAATCCCCTCACCCTTTCCCAAATGCAAGTCAACAAAGGCACACACCTTGGAGAACCTTCCACCCATCCAAAAGGCCTCCATATCATTATTATCTATCCATGAATTCCATTCCCTTTCCAAGCAATGTGGATGCAAAACATAAAGTTCACAACAAAAGAAATTCACATGCAATCAAGGATCAACATGTCCAGTCTAATCGACATGTAAGAACAAAGAAAGCAATGATCCTAAAATAAGAAAAAGAAATATCAAAAAGGCCACAAAGGCCCATTGAGAAAAAAATAAAGACAAAAGCAATATGAGTTCCTAAGTCTCTTTTCCAATCAATGCATTCTAAGGACCCACAAAAAAATGAAAAATCCAAATGCATGTGGATTCCCAAGAAGCTCCTTGAAGTAAAAAGTCCTAAAGCAAAATCAATGTCAGCATCCAAACTTGCTATCCCTCCATCTAAATGTCTTCCATCTTCCAAATCCATTTTGGGTCCTTGTGTCCCAAAGTCCATATCTGTTCCTCCACCAAGCCTTCAAAATCCATCATCTCCTTTTCCTCCATCACTCCATCACCCCTCAAGGTGTGTGGCAATATTGTTCTTGCATCCATTTTCATCCATTCAAAATGAATCCTTCTTTCACTCCCTCCATCATCCAACACCTCTTTTCTCTCCTTTCATCCATCCTATCCACTCATTCTCATAAACCTATATCCTATCCAATTATCCAAGTCATCTCCCTTTATCATTACCCTACCAGCGTCTTTGAGCATACTTTCATAATCATGGTCCATTATTACATATCCTTTGAAATCACTATCGAAAGAAAAGGCGCTTAAGTCCTTTGTCCATGTAATATCATGCATCCATTATTTCCAAAGAGGTCAAAAGATCAAAAAGTAAAAAAAGAGGCAAATTTTTTGAAAAAAGAAAAATAAAAAGAAAAGTTGCCTTGATGAAAACTTGGAAAATGAGCATCTTGGTAACATGAAAAAAAATAATAAAGAAAAATAATTTCATCCAATAGTGAAAACCTAGAAAATAGGCTCTTTGGGCAAGTACCATGATGAAACCCTGGCAAACAAACGTCATGTGTAATTTTATGAACATCTTGCATTTCATACTTGGGGGCATGTTTCATCCATATTTTCCTATCATATCATACGCCTGTCATTATCCTCCATTAGCTCTATCATTTCCTCCGGCATTATACTATGCACATCCCTCATATCTCCTATCCTATCAACACCCATATTCCCCTTTTTCCCGCTCTGATCCTGACAAGGCTAGGAATATCCCTAGAAGCCTTACATACACTATCTGCTTCACATTGCCTACATCCATTTGATCCATATTTCCTATCCGATCATATCCTTTTATCCATATCCCTTACCCTTGTCTATTCTTGATCTTCCTTAATCTTATTTGTCTCCTATTGTTATCCTTTCCATGTCCTATCATTTTCCTATCCAAATCCCTTTCTTGGTTTTGATAAAATAAGAACGTTAAATGCAAAACATGTTTTCAAAGAAAAACCTCTTGACATGTTCATTCCTCACAGGCCATCCACTGCACTATTTCATTACCCAATCATTGTCATGTCCAATCCCTTAGCTTGGCAAAAAAAACATGTTATCCCATATCTTGGATAGTCTTTGGCACCCAAACATATCTAATGCAAGTGACCCTTTGCCTTCATCCATCTACCAGTACACTTGTCCATCCATAATTTCCCTTCTATTGTTAGACACTAGGGCAATTTCTTGCTCATGTAAATATAAATGTCCTAAAAAAATCCAAAAAAATTACTTAATGTCCTGAAAAAAATCTATAAAAATCAAATACTATCCTGAAAAAATTTGTAAAAATTAAATATGATGCTGAAAAAATCCCTAAAAAGCATAAAAAGTCCTCAAAAAATCCTAAAAATTGTAAAATATCCTGAAAAAGCACAAAAATAATCGAATATTTGAAAGATCCTAAAAAGTAAAAATCATCAAAAATCTAAAGAAATAAATGTCATTTTATGACACTTATTTTATTTCCTCATCATGTACATAATCGCTTGTTGTTTTCAAAAAATTGTCCCTTGTGAAAAGAAAAACATCTAAGCAGACACAATCAAAAGACTTGTCAAACATTGTTCTTAATGAAATCACGTATCAACAGACTAACTATCCAATCCAGTTAGCAATCTATCAGATCAAACTTGTCCTATCAATCAATCGACATCCATTTTCTTTTATTAATCATCATTTTGTCTTATAAAGGGTGTGGTATACTCGAAACCAGTCAATATCTATCTTAGATGGGGTACTTCATTCATGAAACTAGGCGTCATCATCATCACACAAATTATCATCTTTGACAATAATATCATAATGGTTGTTGACTTGATTGGTTCAGCGAGTCTTATCTTTTATTGATTTATCTTCGATCATGTTCTTATGCTACTCCAGGATATCACTGAGTGATGAGAGTGGCTGGGATGGCTCATGGTCCTTTATTTTTTTGGTCTTCTACTTGTGAGGTGTTCTTCATAAAGTTCTAGGGCACGTATGTCATATGCTTCTAGATGGATGGAAACATTCCTTGTCTGCAATGTGTTTGTTTTTACGCAAAGGGATTGTATTATCGCTATGAATTTCTATGTCATTGTGTGATGCATCAGGTTTTTCCATATTAAATATTTAGCTCTCGTGACAATAATGCACTTATGAAAGCAATGTTTCATCACTACTAATTATTCTTCTCTTTTGTTTAATTTCTGCTTTCTCCTAATATTTCCTCCATCAATCCTGGTGATCACTTTTCTTTTCAAAAAATTGTCCTCCCGTCAAATTTTGCCCAATTTTTCAAGGGGGCATCCTACCTCCATTCTGTCGATCTACTGGGGCATGATTTTTAATTTTTCTTTGATACAACGCTCAAAATCACATTGTATCAAAGAGGGGCAAAATGTAGACACCCAAAAATGGTTCAATGCATATGCCCCTATTTTTAACATGTCTTCTATATTGTGTGTTTGATCTTTGTCATTCACTAAAATTGTGTAATTCTTCCATGTCATCAATTACTAACATTTCTCTCTTTTTAGCTGAACTGACCATCTTCCTAAACCAATCCTATTTGATCCTAAATGTTCCTAAACATTCCTAAACCATACCATCTCTTCCTAATCAGTCCAAGTCAATCCATTCCTTTCAAATCATGTCAATTTTTATAACATCATTATTTGAGCATTGTCAAAGTTTATCAATGCCTCGAAGCTATCATAATCCTTATCAATATCATGAAAATCAATTCAATTTTCCATTAATGCCTTTGATTTGGCCAATGACTCGTTAATTTGTCCTCTTGGGATGAATAACCCATGGTTTATCCCTTTGTCCTATTTGAATAAATAAATTAACTTTATTTATTCCCTAACCTAAGTCTACACAATTAATTAATTTTCAATTAATTAATTGGCTAATTTCTAGTTAATAGAATTTTAGGATTTTATAAATGCTAATTATTATTTTATGAGGAATATTGAATTCTTAATTGTTTTTAATCCTCATAATTCCACCTCACTTTCCCTTCCTCTTTTCTATCCTCCATCTCCTATTAATTAGCTCCATGAGCTCTTCCACATTTCCCTATCCATTTTCCCCTAATTGTGCTTCTAATTTCCTATTAATTTGCTTCCATCCTTCTTCTTCCATTTCCCCCATTTATGCATACTAATTTGTGCACTCAATTTTTCATGATTATGGCAATCTTCTATTTTGCGCATTCAATTACTAATTTTGCAAATTGAGCTCTCATCTTCTATAAATTGAGCTCATTTTGTCTTTCTTTGGTTAACCACTATCTCCTAGTATTCTTGCTATCAACTTTGGCTTTCAAATTTGTGTACAATTGTGTCATTGGCAAAGAGTTACATTAATCAACTCTATGGAGAAGAAAGGAGAACATTTGAGCTTTAATTGAAGGGGGTTTTATGTTTACTTGCATATGTTTTGAACTCTCGTTTCAATGGCTTTAATGTTAGATTAGATGGGTTTGCATATTGTTTAGGGTTTTGTGATTACTCTAGATATGCAATTTACGCCATTTTCTAGTCCTACAGATACATGATGCATTCATTTTTAGTTATGACTTTATATGATATACATGCTTACATGCCCAACTTGCATTTGAATTTTATTTAATCTCTCCCCTTGATCTTACAATTCCTTGAATCCTACAAATGTAACCAAATTTAGGTGTCATATTCTATTGCTAATATTCTAATGTTGAGTTTTATAGATAGTTGCAGGTGTGTACAAAGGCTCACCATCATACATAACATGCTAATGCATCATGTTCCCTGTTACTCAATGACTGCCAAGAAAGGAAATAAATTGCCAATTTCTATGCATGCATAATTTTTGAACTCCACTTAGTTCTCTCTCTAATGACTTTTTGCAGTGAGATTTAGATTGTAGTTATTTTTACTTGCATTATAGAAGCTACTCATTGTATATTTTGTTCCTTTCTTGTAGGTTTCATTTAGAGCACATGTCAAAGAATGAACCTACACAGTCATGTTCAACGAAGGCCATTAATGCACATTTGTGAGTGCTAAATGCTATGATATACATGATCACTCTATAACTTACATATACCTCAAAGGGAGGCCAAAATGCAATGATGAAATTTGCATGTCCATGCAATTTTACATTAATTTTGGGAGGTGCCATACTATATTTGCATATCAAAAAAATGATGTAATATTAAACAAATTTGACCCAATGAATGCAAACTTGATACTAAAAATTTTAAAATTCAAATTCAAAATTTGGCCAATTCCTATACATTCATTTCTAGCTTAAGGTCGACTTCACATAAGTTTGCATAATTTATTGTCGCACCCTTGTATTTTAAAGCATTTAATCACATAAATTTATTGTGTAGACATCCTCTTGTAGCTTATCATTCACATAAAAAGAGCATGCTAGGAACACTTCTATCAATACAATAAAATCAATTTAGATATACACATCCATTCTAGAGTATTTGCAAGACAAAGGTCTATTGTCTTCAAGCATTCACCTAAGATTTCTGACAAATGAACAAGGAAAACATGTCCTCTTGCAAAATATTGACAATCCTTTGAGGATATTTTTAAATATCACCAATATTAGATAACACAAAAGGTAAAAGAAATAAAGGTGAATCAATGAATCTAAGCGTACAAATTGCCAAACGATTTCTATACACATATGACATGTATATTAGAACAATCTAGCATTAGGAAATGTGCATATACTCATTTCCAAATCATTTGGCAATGATTTCTATAGGTATACGATATACACATTTGTGAGCGCAACATGCTTTGATATAATTTTCCAATAGTTTGTGAGTGCTACATGGTCTGCTATTTACTTTACATGACCTATTAATTTGTAGACTATACCCTATATACAGACCAATTGTTTATATCTCAAGACAAATAAAAGACTACATTCTCTCTCTTTAAATCATAAAAATATTTAACATTCAATATATTAACAAAACTTATCTTCTCCTTTAACTATGCAACTTTTGTTTTTATCACTCTAACTTTCCATACTTTTAACATAACTATTTCTAACTACACATACCCACACACAACATGATCTAATCTAATAAACGACTTAAATAAAACTTAAAATATTTTCATTTCCACTCATCAAAAACTTTTCTTATTCACATAAATTTGATTGAAGTGACTTAAATTGGACTCAAAATATTTTCAATTGCAATAATCCATACCTTTTTCTTAAAGAATTAGTACAATATTCACAAATAACCATAGTTAAAAAATGGAAGATCAGAAAAGAGTGTTGTTGGGTCAAAAGCCTAACCCAACGCCCCATGCATGGCGAGAGACTCCAAACTTCAAGTTAACGTCAACGAATAGTTTTGCACTGTCTCGTGTCATTCAAAGTAGCTTTCGTAGAAAGAAGCTTCCCCCATTATTAGGGTTTACTTTTTCAAAGGAAAATAAGATGAGGGATAACTCTTGTGAGTCACACACGTAAATGGGTGGCGTGTGAGCTGGGGACAACATTTTCATATTGTGGGCTGAGAATGAGAATAAAGTGTTGTTTTGCTAGGCTATTCCATATCTGATTGCCTCGCAACTTATAACTACCATTCTTCCAAAGCTACCTTGTATGGGAGAAACCATTCAAAATTGGTCATTTTCAATGCCTCCATCAACATTGCAATCCATGGAAAACATTACCAATCAATTTGTCACAATCTATGAGCCCAAGGAAAAATGATAATTTGACTTTAGGCAAAACTATAACCCTTGTAAAATTAAAAAATAAAAATAAAAAATTAGTTATGTGAGAGAGCAGCCTTTAATAGGACTTTATGCAAAACTTAGACAATTGTGAAAATAAATAAATTTATATTTAGTCTTGTAAAAATTGAATGAGTGTGCATGCTTTAATTTGACTTTGGGCAAAATTATGGCCCTAGGAAATAAGTGATATATGAGGGAGCATGCTTTATGTAAATTAATTTATGATAATTTGTTTGTGTGAAACATTATGATTCGAGTAAACAAATTGTTTTATATTGGTGATTATGTTTTTTAAATTAATTAATTATGATTTGTATTTTATTTGTAGATTTATTATGAGAATAAAGAAAATAAATGTATGGATTGTAGATAGTGCTGAGTATCAAATTAAAGTTGAAAGTGAGATGAACAACTTAAAAAAATTATAAAGAAAAGAGAAAAAGATGTAAGTTAAGTGTTAAATATTAGATAAATAGATAAAGTAAATGAAAGAAAGAAAGGGATATACAATAATAAAAGCATAAATATCTTATCTATGATAATTTAAATATATATATTAGTTTAAAAGCATTTATATTGAAATGAAGATATATATATCTTTACGAGTCTTTTAAGATATTTATACCAGTTTATCTACAATTTCAATACATTATGAATTCCATAGAAGGTCTAACACGTAGCCTCTCTTTTAAACATTTATTTAGGATAGTTATCCATTCCAAGTTATTCTTAAAGAACAACATATATCTAATTTATATAGATTAAAAATATATATTAGAATAATGATATATACATTAAAGGTATTATATGTAACTACTAAAAGAGTTTAAGCTAAATTTATAATATAGGTTACACAAGCACCTTAAATTAATATATCTTCAAATATTTTAAGATATTTAAACTAGTTTATCTACAATTTCAATCATTTATTAATTTCATAAAGGGTCTAAGTGTTGACCTTTTCTCTCAAACATTTTTTAGGATCAGTATCCTTTCCAAGTTGCCCTTCATACTTATGTTTATTGTATTTTATGATAAAAACACATAAATATGACAACCATAATCAAATTTAAGTTTTATATACCAAAATTTTATTTAAAATATTTTTAGATGTTATTAACATGAAAAGTGTAAATATTAAAGAGAATATATTTTAACTAAGAAAATTAAAATGACGAATTAATTTATAAATAAATAGATGAAAAATATGCCCATTTTTTTAAATCATAAAAATGGCTTAAGGGAACCATACTCGCATATAATAGTCCCAAAAAAGTTAAGTTTCGAGGCTACTCCAAAGGAGAGTCAATATTACAAGACACTCAATGTTTTCCAAAATGGTATCAAATAGCTAGTGTAACTATTAACAAATATTCTAATTTCTAGAATGTCTAATCATGTCTAGTAGTTAATGACACCCTTATCTTATCCTCCTCCTCCTCCTCCTCCTCCTTCACCACTAGTTATTGCTTTCAAGTACTCATTTTTCTAATTGGAATGGAGCTTATAGGTCTTACCATCTTCTCTAATAGCTTTGATAATATAGAGCACCCATGGACTTATGTATGATTTATTAATGACCAAACACCAAAACCAAGATGAAATTCGAGCCTTGAAATCATAACATCCAAAGTTTGTCTCCATAATGTCGCTTGACTTGATTAATGACACAACCACCTTCCTTATCACCTACTTAGATTCTCTAAACCGCCAACAACATAGAGGATACATTTGAATTAACTCTATATTAATCAATTTAAGACAAACAAGTTTCACCTAGAACCATTTTTATCACATGCAATACCATACATCAATTTTCATTTTCAAAGAGCTTCAACTTATGAGCCATAACCTCAACTTATGAGCCATAACCTCTACAGAGACATAAAATGTCTTTTCTCAAGTCCTATTCACTTTGCCTTTGAGGAGTTTTATCTCCCCTTTCTCTAATGTGATATAATCTTTATTCCATAAGTTGTAGTTACTTATAAGCAACCAAGACCTTACAAATTCTGTAATGTTAATCTTTCTCATAATGCAAGTTAGTTAGTACGTGCAATCCAAATGTTACTTTCTAAATGTACCAAATTTAGATGAAACATGTGCTTCTATTTGTTTTATTATGCCTTGATTTGACCTCTCACCTTCAACGTTACAATACATTAATCTTGTTAACTCCACTCAATTATTTCTTTAAAAGATCATCAAAGTGATATTTAAGCAAAATCTTAATTTATAAAAAGAGACGATGTAAGATACTATTTTTCCTACCTATTTTGGTTGCACGGAATCCCATAGATCTAGAGAATGGTTTCCACCAATACTATTTCTATAATAATATTTGTATTGAAGGGATATCATATTATATTGCAACTAGAGATTGCAACATTAGTTATTTTAAATTGGAGATCTAAAGTCGTTGCATGGTCATGATGTTCTATCAAGTTCTTTACTTTTAGATAATTCAATTAAAGGCATCATTGATTTTTAGTATAGTAGATCAGATTTTCTTATATAGAATAAGATAGAAATTATAGTTAAAATATTAGTGAAGTTCTTCTACATTTTTTTTGTCATTTTATTGTCATCTAATGTAATTATCATACTTTTCTTTCTTATTATATCTCTTTAGTAATTTTATTAAATTCATAAAATAAATATCTATGAGCGGCTTTTAATTTCAAAGTGTACTCGTAAAAATTTAGTCTTACATTTTTCTTGTATTCAGATTCATTATTATTGGATTAATCTTTATACAATGATTAATATATAAGTGATACATTTTTATATAAAAATGCTGATGTCACGTCTTGATGTATCTTAACTTCATGTATCTCAAGGACCATTAGATTCCATGCTCCCCACCTTTATTTAAAATCAATGTGTGAAAATTATTTTAAGAATTTAACATGCTTGTGAAGTAGTAAGATATGTTTGTTTGTTGGTTTGAGGAATTTGAACATAACATCAAAGAAAGATAATTATCTTGTCCCTTATTTGGGTGAAAATATGTAAATTGGGAGCAAGTCTTGAATGATATCATTAAATAAATTTTGGATACAATCAAGTCACAGTAGATATGAAAGAGAATCAAGACTACATTCACTATCAAATGGAGAACTTCTACTTATCCAATGATCTCTTTTGGGATAATTAATAATAGTGCAACCTTTATGAGGCATGGACATTAATTTCAAATGCTCATTGGTAGGAACAAAATTATAAATTTATGTACTATATTATTAAATTTTCTAATATTTGTAGCGATCACATAGAAGACTTGAGAAAAGTTTTACAAAGGTGCAAAGGATATGTAATACCATCAACTTAAAAATGTGCCTCTTTGTTAAGAAAGATAAACTCTTAGGCTGTGTCATTTTAGAGAAAGGTATATCTATTGACCATTAGAGGATTGAATTGATTTTAAAAAATTCCCTTCTAAAGAGAAAAAAGGAACTATAGTCGTTCTTTGAATTTATTTTTTTTGTAAGAAAAATATTTTTTAAAATTGTTAAAATAGTTAGGCCATTAAATGTTAAACCTAAGAAAGATGCTAAAATTAAATGGAGTACAGAAGATAAGGTTGTCTTTAAGGAATTAAAAATACCATTAGAAATTCACCAACTTTAAGCAACCTAGACTACACACAACCCTTTTATGTTTACTCTTTCACTCCTAAACACTTAGTTGCGAGACATGTCGGATTAGAAGAGGAATGGCAGTGATGCAAGATAGATAGCATTTATGAAATCACCTCTTGGAACACTAAAGTAAGGTATATTGTAATCAATAAACAAATGTATTCTTTACCTAAGACTATAAAAAAAGTTTAGTTATTGTACCATCGTGCATTGTAAGCACCTTATAGGTGAGCACAATTTCATGATTGTTTAGCACCCAACTTAGTGTGTTTCTGTTTTAACATGCATAATGGGACAATTATCAACACCCTACTGAAAATGAAACTCAACAATATATTGACACATTGGAACACTTTTTGGCTGTGGGTGACCTAAAGCATAAGTGAACATTCGGAGAAGGCTGAATTCCTCTTGAAACTTCACCTAAAACTAACTAAACTAAAGATTTGTAAAGGAAAGGGTAAGAAGGAAAATATTAAAATAAAAACTAACTACTCCTAAAAGGTAATGCACCAAAATGATTGTTTCAAGACATCCACAAAAGCTTTGGCATACAATCTCCTAACCACTCAGAAAGTTTTACACAACTTGAGCTTCACATTGATCCATACATCATCATTTTACATGAAGGTTCTGAATTCTGTCAATCTTGAGAAGGAAATTCTAACAATCTCACAACCAAAGTTGACTTCACTCTCTACACACCAAGGAACCTGCATGACTGAATGCTTTCTTTTTCTCTATCCTAAAGTGCTTCATGCAAGACATCTACTTGAGGATTCAATGAAAATCACAAAAGTAGACACCTAACATGGAATTGCACACAAAGAAAGAGAGATCTTTAAGGCAACAAATCAAATTTTATTAATAGAAGATGTTGTTACAAATATGAAGCCTAAAAATGAGTTACAAATGCTATCTCCTGCCAAAATAAATCCAAAAAGTTACAATGTAGCATGAGAAAATGCCAAGAACTAACTTAAAAAATGAAGTCCAAATCATGCTTATGCTTCTCCAAGCAGTTACATGAAAATAGGAACCTAACCCCATTTGGTCATATGGAACAAATAATCCTAATTTCAAGCCCCTCAAACAACTCCAAAAAGGCTCATGCATGAATAAAATGTTAAACCTTGACCCCTTCTTCCATAAGGGCACCTAAAAATGCTTAAAATGCCTCCAAATTGGGTCAAAACAACCCTATATCCCCTCCAAATGTTTCTCAACTTCTTAAAACCTCCCTAAATACTTGGAACTTGACATAAATCCTTAGTTACATCCCTTAGAATGCCTTTTTTTCTATACTTTTTCATCATAAATAATATTCTGGAAGTGATTCATAAAACATGCTTAGCAATATTTAATACATTCAAGGTTTATGCAAAAATAAAAGGCAAGGAAACACTTAATAAAGTGATATATATATATATA
>MU226238.1:684515-704839 GCA_018584345.1 Thuja plicata
TTCATTTTTGCTATTTTATTTTGTTTCTCTTGTGAGAGGTGCTTCCATGGTTGTACATGATTTCAAGGGATTTGATGGTGTTTCTAGAGCTGTTTTAGAGTTATTTCTAGCACACTTCATTAAGGTAAGATCCATTTTTTTTGCAAGAAAACATGCTCTTTCGAGCTCTCCATGACAGATCATGGTTTCTTCTCTCTCCATTTTTGTTTCTATTTTTTTCTACAAGCATTTGGAAATTGTGATAATGCTTGGTTTTTGAGTCCTGGGAGCTTCTATCCCAGCCGTGGCTTCCATGCCTTGTATTTTTGTATTTTATTGTCTTTGGTACATGCCTTTGAGGGTTTACATTTTTATTTTTTTATTTTTTTATTTTTTTCAGGTCATGACTTCTACATTTCAAACCTCTGCTGCTATTATGGCCTTTTGATTGTTATTTCATCTTTGCTTCATGATGCTGAAAGAGATACTCTCTTCTAACATGGTGTTTCCTTGGATATGGTGATATTGTCTCTTTTTTGATGTATGATCTTCTTTGCTATCCATATGTGCATTCTACCCTTCATGAAAGTGCCTTGTTCTGCCTTCTTTGTGATGGATCTCTATTAATTGAGTTCTTGACATCATTGTTTTTTCCTTTATAACTTCTTCTCAATGCTTATGATAATTTGTACTCCTTGTCAAGATACACGCAATATCTGTAATGATAATATGACTTCCCTGTGTTGAAGTATTGTTAATCATTGTAGACTGACTACATCATTTCCTTAGAATAGTTACATGTTTTTCTCTTAATATTATGATGATGTTTATTATTTTATTTATTGCATCATCCATGTGATTATAACCCCATTGAGCATATATTTTTTACTTATGACAATGACTTCATCAATTCATTATTATGGGTGATATATACCTACTTGATTGAATTGCAATGGCATGGTGTTTTCACACTTACCTCTGTTAAAAAACAAGACATGGTAACATGATGTGCTCAACCCTTGTGGGAGCCCATTTTACCCGACATGCTATGAAGTCTATGATATTAGTTTAAAGTATTCAAGTAATGAATATGATACCTATACCTGCACAACGAATAAACATGTTAGATAAAACAATGAATTTTTGAGATTTTGATGGATACTGATGATGGTTCTCTACTTTTCTTTCTGATACATGTGATGACTACATAACTAATTTAATGCTTTATGGAAGCAACTATGCATTTTCTGATATTGCATATGAAATGATTAGGCATCCCGAGCTCTAATGCCTATTTATTTCATCACTTGTAGATACTTCTGGAGTAGTAGAGTAGAAGGAACCTGGAGATAAGAGATAACTCATCCTTAGGGATTTTTCATTTAAACAATGACAGATCCCTACTCCTTTTATATGTTTTCTATCATAAATGTATGATTTTCTGTTATGATGCATTGGATGAGTTACTCCCACGGATTGTGTGGGACACTATACTTTTCACATTTATAAATAAAGAAATCAATTTTTATACAAAGTTGTATACTTCTTCTTTCTTGTAAACACTTGCATTGAATCTGTTGTTCATTTCATAGCATCTCTTGTATAAACAATTAGCGTAATCAGATATGAACCTGTCATTTTCTATTTGTAAAACTTTACTAGATCCACTGTTGAGAAAATGTGTGTTGTACACATTACATAATAATGTTTATTATTGTATTATTTCATGTTTTATTATGTAAATGTTGCACCTAGATGGACGTGCAACATGTAGAGATTCCCATGGAATATTCTTTGAGAGTTGTATTGTATCATTGTGATATTATTTAATGTAATTATTTAATATTGGGGAAATAAATTTAATAAAGTACCCAATATTAAATATGGGTCAATGGGGTTAGGTAGCACATGGTTTATGTAATACCACTTAGTGGCTTTGTGGGAACTTGTTTCTATAAAAGAAACCACAAGGGTAGTTGTTGAGGTTAGACAATGAAACATGTTAGCCAAAGGTAGCATTTGTGAAGGTTGGAAGCATGACATGAGATGTGTGGATTCATGCTTGTTCACATGGATTTCTTGGTTCTAGGGCTTTGAAGGGTTTCATGACTGTATTGCAATGGTATTTTTGCTGAATAATACATGGTGATGGATGTTTTTGGAGGCTGGGTTTTTTCCCTCATGAGGGTTTCCCAGGATATATCTTGTGTCACATTTTTGTGGGTATGTTGTCTATTCTCTTGCAATTGGATTTTAAAGTGTTTATTTGCTTCAGATCTATAATGGATTATGTGGAAATTATCATTTGGTTGAATGCAAGTTTCCTTTCATCCACCTGATTGAGATAAAATCAAAATTAGGTAACATTTCTAGTGACCTATACTAAATGCTTGCCTGCTAAGTATCCTAGACTAGTGGCCTTAGCCTATCCATTGGGCACAGAGTAAAAAAACCTTGACTAAACTTAGAGAAACACCCCTTCACATTGTTGTAACTCACTATTTGCATTGTTGTAACTCTAGACACTTTTAAATGGTCTATTTATCTAACGCAATGATATTACTAATATTCCTCTTTAATTTATTTAATAATCTTTATTATTCAATAAATTGTGTCTTTCTATCATATCCTAAGTTCAAATTCACCATTTCTCTTCAATTTTATAATTAAGTGATTTTAATTAATTACTTAATTTTAAAAAGTTTAAATCAGTGTGTATCATGGAAATTGGTGAGCAATGCTATGGAACATCACTCACCAAGATCCTAAAAATGTGTGGGATATAATTGTTAGAGCAAAAATGTATTTTCACTTATTAATTAAATCATTATTGATTTAATTATTAAGATGCCTTATTCACTTATTAATTAAATCATTATTGATTTAATTATTGAGTCACATTTTTATCTCTATTTACTTAAGCTAAACTTTAGGCATGTTATAATTATTTCTTTTATTAATTATTCATGCAACCTAGGTTTCTCCAACTTTTGGTGTTCGATCTCCTTTATAAGGATTGATCTCTTTGTATTTTTTAATTTCCATTCCATTATTATTGAATCAATTGAGCATGTTTCCTCTTCCACAAATCTCTTGTTTCTGGCCTTCATAGCCTTTGCTTCTCTCTTTTTGTGACAAATGTTTGCATGCAGGTGATTTTTGGGAGCTGCACGGTTGAGTTTTTCATCAACTCCATATGGTATCAAAGCTCCAGATCTTCATGCCCCTATTCTCTTCATGAGAGATTTGGCCTTGTTCTTTAGATTTGTGTTTTTGTCTCAGATTTTGGTGGATTTGTGGGGAGTTATTTTTTGGATCACTTTGCGCAAAAATTGACATCACAACTACGTCTGGAAGGCCCAAAAACCTCCATTTTCATATAAGGCACGTCCAATTTGGACACAGTTGAAATCTGGGCCCTCTTTTTAGCATGGACGACTTTGGCACACTTTTTGAGGCAAACAAATTGCCTCAATTTTCACACCACCTCGATTTCCATGCTGCATCAAAATTCACGTCACCATTTTTTTAAATTGTTTTTGCATGGCAATTTGGGTTTCTTGGTTCTCTTCTTGTTTTGGAGAAGTCTTCGATTTGTTGCTTGTATCTTGAGCAAACGGAGGTGTTTTTGGCCAAACGAGATATCATCAAAAAAATGATTCGGAGCCCGACCTGATTTTACAAGTTTGTCTTTCTGATTTTTCCATCTTGGTGCTATTTTTTCCAATCAAAGACAGGGTTCATTTTTGCACCCTGGGAGCCATATCTTGCTCATCCGGACTCCATTTTTTGACTTCTGCACGACATTGGAAAGATGATTTAGTGCTCTTGTAACCAACCTAATTTGGTCTTCTCTGACTATAGACCCTATTTTCCCTAAGTGTGATCATACCCCCAATTATGTCAAGACAACTCTTCAATCGGTTGGCATAATTCATTCAAATCAGATTTAATCTCCTAAGTAATTTAATCACGAAATTTTATTAATCACCTAAGCCAATCAAATCAAATCAATTCAAATTAAAACATGGCTAAGGTAATTAATTTAAAATGAATTAAATAAAATCCCTATTATACCTCATCACTTGCAAAAAGCCTATCTTCTAGCCTAAATTAATCTAATTAATTGGCTATAGTCCTAATTAATTATCAAAAGTAATCAAAAGCTTAAATAATTAATTTCCCTATTTTTGAATGAATATATTAAATATAATTCATTTCATTAATATTCCCTCTAACCTAACCTAACTCAACTACCTTAACCTTGGGTTCAAACCCATCCCAACCTATTCACTCCATGCTAAACCTAATCCTAATCTTAATCCCATCTTAACCCCCTTCCTAATGATGCCATATTCCTAGTTTTGTGATTAGGAATTCAACTCACATGAGAAAGTCAACTTTCTCAAGATTCCCTCCCTCAAAAGTCCAATTTCTCAAGCTTGGACTTCAACCCTCACCCATGCTTCTTAAACCCTCACCATGCCTGTTAAATGCTTTCATTTAATGCATATTCCTTCCACCATGCCTCATTAATGCCTTCCACCATCAATGCTCTTACACCACCATTAAGGTTTTTACACCTTCATTAATGGCTCTCTCTCTCTCTCTCTCTCTCTCTCTCTCTCTCTCTCTCTCTCTCTCTCCACATTTCTTCTATAAATAAGATAAATTTTGAGNCCCCCATTAAGGTTTTTACACCTTCATTAATGGCTCTCTCTCTCTCTCTCTCTCTCTCTCTCTCTCTCTCTCTCTCTCTCTCTCCACATTTCTTCTATAAATAAGATAAATTTTGAGCACAAATGGCCCTTAATTTTCAGAGTTGAAAGCATTGTTATGCTGTTAAGATTATTTGTGAATCCATGTTGCATTTTAGCTTTGTGATTATGCATTGTTTTTATCTTCATTTTTAGAGATAATATGCATGTTTCTTGAACATTTAGATTAGTTTTTATTCAAATCTTCCATTCTTAGGTTGTATATGTTAGTGATTTGTGCATAATATGATGGCATGATTATGACATTCTTTAAACTCCTCCTAGATGTGAAGTAATAGATCGGTTTTAGTGTTTATCTTGAAACCCTTGATTTTTATGCTTTTTCATTAATACAATGATCTATTGAAGTGTCGTGTTGCAAATAACAGGTCCACCAATTAACACACAAATTTATGGCACCCACCGTGGGGCCCAATTTCAGATTTTGCATCCATTTTCACTAATTTGTCTTCACAGGTTTCGAGTACAGGCTCATTTTTGGTGATAAAGGCTCACATCCAGGATACACCCTCGCATCGCAGAATCTAGGCTCACATCCTTGATATCCTGAGTCATTTATGGTAAAGGCTCGCATCTGGTATGTATTTCATCACTTTTAGAGTGTTTCATCACATCTAGTAAACACAATCGTATTAAGGGAATCTAGGATCGCATCTGGTCTTTTAACTTACAATTTGAAAAGTCTAACCACTAATATTTGACTACTTGTTGTCTTTGATATTTTCATAGCTTAACCTATATTTGCATATTGCTGTCAGAGCTAAAAGAGTTGGAGAAGGATTCCTAATGTGTGGTTTTGCAGGTTGCCATCCCCTTTTCTTGACCTCCATTTTTGTTTTTCAAAACTAAGAACATTTTTCTACTCATTTGTTAAATCAATCAGATAAGTATGCTCTTTTCCTTTAAGGAAAATCAGAAAATCAAATGTTGATTTAAAATTTGAAAGGAATTTGGGGTAAGTGAACAAGGCAAACAAACTCAATGTTTAACTTCATTTTGGCAAAGTAATTGAACAACACAAATCATTAAAATTTTGTGGGATAATTGAACAACTTCATTGTCTAAATTTTGGAAATAGTAATTGAACAAGAAAATCACCTAATTTTGGGGAAACTGAACAATCAAACTTTGCTTTCAAGGTACTATGTTTTCATAATTTAGGAATGTTTAAATCGAGCTCAAATAGCTTGAGGGAATGAACATTGATTGGAGTGTTTTGGGAGAAAAAAACATGGACTAGGAAAGTATGCTCTTCTTCTTTCAAAGAATCGGAAATCTAGAAATCCTACGCTCGGCAATCCTTTGTATGCTTATTTAACAGTAGAGGGCCTACCAGTTGAGGAAAAAATCTCCTGGGAATGACCCAAGTGAGGACAGGTTTTACGCCAACCCTTCCAACTCACTATAAATAGTCGCTTCCTCGTAGGCCAAAGCCTCGAAAGATGAAATTAGTTTTGTTCTTAGAATTTTGGCATCATTCCTTGAACATGCTTGGGTATGTGTAGAGTGGAGCCGCTTGAATCTTTCATGCAAGACTACACATATTTGAGTACTCATAGGGCTATACGTCTCAATTTTGCCTTGTGCAATTCTATGGGAGACGGTTTCAAATGGATTGCCCCATCATAAACAACAAACTTTGTAGTCTAATTACCCGATTCATCCCTGAAAGGGTGATAATCCTTGTGCAAGGCAAAAAGTAATTGCCCTAAGACACTCGTCATATCGTGCCCTCACTTGCGTTTGGATTCGGATAATATGGCATCATGACTGGAGCCATTGCGTGCTTGGTGATGGCCATATTCTGATTAGCATTTGAGTACACACCTAAGTCAACGAGCAAGGATTTTCATCATCTACCTAGAAAATAGGGCATAAGAATGTGTCTATTTACCCTTAACAATACAAATCTGCTTGAAAGTGTCTGAAAGTTCACTAACAAGATAAATCATCCAAACAAGCAACAAAATTCAATCCTTTGGCTACATGCTATATTTTCACTCACAAGAAGAACTCAAAAACAACCTATTATTAGACAAATTTGCATGAACTTGAAGACAAATCAGACACCAAATTTCCAGAATAGCACACAGTCATTTTTGGTCAATCCTGGCTCGCATCTGGTGTGAAAACTCACATACAATGTGCAAGATCGCATGTGGTAAATCTTGCATCATTTTTAGGGAGAGAGATCGCATCTCATATACTTAGGCTCGCATCTAGTTCTGCAAAAGCTCGCACACAAAGTGTCACATCTAGGACAGTGGGCACTTGCATAGTTGCCTCTCAGAGAAAGTTAGTTTATTTGGATACCCTTTTGGCTCATTAGTCTGTCCCTGTTACTTTTTCTAGTCTCCTTGTTGCCGGTTCAAAACACTTTTTTAAATGTCTACCTTGCATGTCTTGTCAATTTCTCACAATCAGTCTCAATATGTGTGGTCTATCCACTTTTTACAACAACTTGATTCCTAGCTCACTATCAGGGCATTCTAACCCTTTGACGCTGGAATCATTTACTTCCACCAAAACTCAAACAACACCTCTACCTAGACACACTCACTTGAACAATTTGAGACTCTACTTGACACTATCAGGAAACATTGACAAAGTTGAGATACAAATACATGGTTAACACAAGACGCAACAAGTACACATCTAAAGAATCAGAAGTACCTCCAAGATCACTACACTTTCAACAAGGAGAAACATCTCGCGGTTCCTTGTTCAATTTAGACTCTCCAGAAATGGAAAGACCCACTCACAAATGGAGAGAGGATTTTGAGGAATATGACAATGATAAAAACCAAAAGCATGAAGATAATAATGGTGAAGAAGAACAACACTTTGACCATCCTTTTTTTGGTTCAGACAGTGAGGAAGACAACACTGAAGAAGAATATAATAAACTCAAACAGAGAAAGAAATTCCAAAAAATATTGGAAAAGATAATTGGTGAAGATAAAGAGAAATACTTTCTCCATCTAGCATCCACATGCGTAAAATTACCTAAAGATTATGATGTTGAACAATTAAAGGAAAAAGAGGTATCAACTCCTATCTCTATTCTCGCCAAAAAACTAACCTTGATGCAAACTGAGCTTGCAAATCTCAAATAGGAGAAGGCTAAACCAAGGACAAAATACTCTTTGGACTCCATTTGTCCATTTTCCTTTCGATAACAGTATTAATATGGTCCCATTTCCTCCCAGCATGTCAAGGCCAAAATATGACAAATATATGGGAGAGACCGACCCACATGACCATGTGAGAGAGTTTTTTTCTTTGAGCATAGAATACATGCATGAACCTACATACCTCATGAGGCTATTTCTAGGAAGCCTAGGTGGAAATGCCATGGAGTGGTTCTCAAATCTTACACCTAAGGTAAAAAATTTTGAGGAGTTAATTCAATGATTTATCCAACATTACTCCTATAATATACAACACGATGTAACCATGATGGATCTATGTAACACTAAGCAAAGAACCGGTGAGTCCTTTATGCACTTTCTACAAAGGTGGAGGAAAATCTTTGCAAGGTATTCAAGAGCTATTCCTGAATCAGAAAAAATGGAAATATTTGTCAATAACTTGATACCCAAGTTGAACTACGCATTGCAAATGCAAGATTCCCCTAGCTTTCATAGGATGATCAAGAACGCCATTCGTATTGAAGAAGTTATGGTTAAAAAGGGAGAAATCACTCTTCAAAGTGAAAAAAAATCTACCAACTCCAACAACAAGCCTAAATGGTGGAAACAAAACAAAAATGTTGTTAACGATGGAGTAGTAGATGCATCTAATGTTAATCCTAAACCCGAGGTGTTCAATATAACAAATAGCATGCAAGCAAGTAAAGATGCCGAGGTAACAACCTCCATACCTAAAGCGAACAATGAGAACAACAAAAGTCGGCCATGGATTTCAAAATCTCAAAGAACATTCAATCCTTTGGGAGAACCTCTTGAAACTGTTTTGAAGACACTGTTAGACAACAAAGTTCTCACAATTCCAGATTCCAAACCATAGGAACCAGAAGTCAAACCAAGGTGGTGGGATGACAATTCTTATTGTGTCTTTCACAAAAACAAAGGACATAAGACTAATAAGGTTCTTAAACTCAAACATGTTAGCCAAGACCTTATTGAAGGAGGCAAGATCAAAGTGGAAGGGAACACTACTAAAGAAGATCATATGACATTTAACAAGCCGTTCCCTAATTATGAGAAAGGGGAAGCATCTAAAGGAAAAGGAAATGAAGTGAACTACACCTACTCTAAAATTGATAATGTGATTATTATGATAGACATTAAAACTGAATCAATTAATGTGGTCACTATCAAAGGTGTTGAAAACACATCCTCGCAATCAAATGTAGTGACCCGAAGTCAAGCACAAGTCACAATCAAAGGACCCAATTCCTCATCAAAACCAACAATAACTTCCAAAATACCCATTGTCACTATCCCCAAGCCAGCAATGACAAAATAAACAAATATTATTCATGCAACAAAGTATAACTGGGTGGATCAATTACAATGAACCTCTGCTCAAATTTCCATTTTTGAGTTTCTTAAGATCTCCTTAGTGCATAGGGAAATTCTTGAAAAATACCTACATGCCACAAATGTGCCAAAAGACATTGATGTAAACAAATTCCAAGCAATGGTTAATCACATCTCAGCGCCACATTACCTCTCTTTTTCAAAAGAAGATGATAAATCATTGACACATTTGCATAATCAACCCCTTCATATTGAAGTTCTAATTCATAAATCCCATGTTAGACATGTATTGATAAATGGAGGTGTAGGGTTGAATATTTGTACCCTTAATCTAATCAGGAAACTAGGCCTCTCAGAACAAACCATTGATTCAAGAAGAAAAATCACTATCAAAGCTTATGATGAGGAAGAAAGATCCTCTAAAGGTCTCATTGTTCTACCCATCAAAATCGGGCTGGTTGAAAGGAATGTCATATGTCAAGTTCTGGATCTACCCTTAGCTTACAACATACTATTAGGGAGGCCTTGGATCTATTAAATGCAAGCTGTACCATCTACTTACCACCAGTGTATCAAATTCCCACATAATGGGGTGGAAGTGACAATTCCTGCAGATGCCAATTATACTTGCAACAATATTAAGGCAGGTAGTATGGTCCCGCATAACAAGGAAGCTCCAAACAAGATTGTTCCTAAGACTACCAAAGACATGGTTATGAAAGGCTTTGGAAAAACCTTAAAACTTGAAGAAACTAGCATGGGAGAATACAAGCTGGACATGACCCCATCATTGACAGAACTTCCAGTGTCACCAAGATCCTATGGGAAACCTTCCCCAACTTTCACACCCACTATATCTAAGAAGCCAAAAATTCACAAAGTAACTGGTATGGTTAAAGAACCTACCTCTCATGACAGTGACAGAGAAGAACAAGCAATCTTGGCTTGGCTTTATAAGGGAGAACCAAAGGAAGCTGAGGTAAAACATGTAGAAATATCCCTGAAAAAGTGTGGTAAAGGATATGACCTTCTTAAACAAATGGGATATAAAGGAAAATGACCTTTAGGGGACAAAGGAAAAGGACTTATTTAACTTGTACACCTTGAATTCAAGGACACCAAATATAAAAAAGGGCTAGGTTTCAATAATAAATTTGAAGACCCTACTTCAAGGGATAGTCTGATCTCTAACGATAGAAGTGATAAAGAAGAATAAATAGAACTAGAACAATGGCCCTATGAAAGATTATTACATATTGGCACAAAAAACCCCGAATATCAAGGAGAAAGGTATGTACCAAGCTTTGAGGTACCACAAGACACTCATATCCCTTTGTTACCACCAGCTACTATTCAAGAGGTAGAAGCAACAACAGAAGACAATCCAGCGGTACCATTGACAACAAAAGCTACTGAAGACACACCTCGACAACAAGATTCACATCCTAACTGGGGGAAATTATTCACAATTTCACATGTCCTTGATTTACCACACTTTGATCTACAAGTGGCTAATAGAGTACATCAGGTAACTATTGGTGAATTCTTGAACAGGTCTGATGAGGAAATAATAGACTCCCATGATTATGAGTGGGATGATTTATTTGTTGCCATGGAGGACATTGAAATAGATTTAATTCACATGTTTACAGCTCTACCAGAATATAGAAAAAATTCTCACACCACTCCTAACAGTGTTGATATTCCTGAGGTAGAGGAGGTATTCCTTTCCCCACTCATTGATGAAGAAACTGGTATTTTCCTAGACCTGGAAGAAATTTAGAGGCTACAAGCAAGGAGTCTCCTTCTATGAAGAGATGAAGATGAAAGTTCCACTGATGAGTCACTAGAGTTCTGTCCACATATAACTAACAATGAATTTGATAATGATGATCTAACTCTTATTGATCTAAACATCAAAGAGATAGACTTAACAGAACATGTCATGTCAGTTAATAGTCTTGACGTTGACAGGATGTTGTCCTTCCCTAGATCCGACTCCTTGTCTTTAATAAACCCAGAACTAATTGATTGGAAAAATTCAGATCCTACTCCTATCCTAGACTTCCCTAATGAATACACTTTGGATTGCTATCTAAATGCTTGTGAACCTTACCCTTCTTCCACCAATGCAAGGAGCGTGAACATGTCACAGGAGGATATCAAGTTTCTCAGTCACAAATTGAAAAATAAAAAGAAGAAAAGAACTGATGGTGAAAACCACGTTGTAGCAGTGTCAGATTCTAAAAAAGTAAAAACAAAAGATGTATCTAATGGTGAAAACCTCTCAGAGGTGCCAAAGGATGAGATTCTCGATATCCTCCTTGAGCATTTTTTAGGAAAGATATTCAGTTCTGATAGAACTAACACAACCAGTTAACTTGGGCACAAGTAAAGTTCCTCAAATTATTCACCTAGCACAATCTTTGTTAGATGAGGAGAAGACACAATTCACCAAGTTCCTAAAAGAGAAGAGGATCAAATTTGCATGGTCTTACACATATATGCCTGGGTTGGATCCTGAATTGATAATGCACCATTTATCTATAGCTCCTGGAATTAAACCCGTGAAACATAAACTAAGAAAGATGCATCCTCATGTTGCATTACTGGTAAAAGTAGAGCTAGAAAAATTATTGAAAGCTGGATTCATTAGAGTCATTGCTTATGCATGATGGATTTCCAATGTGGTCCCAGTATCTAAATCAGATAAATCTATCAGGATTTGTACAAACTTCAGAGACTTAAACAAGGCATGTCCTAAGGATGATTTTCCACTACCTAACATTGATATGATCATAGATCTAACAACAAGCTATCAAATGTACTCATTAATGGATGGGTTCTCAGGCTATAACCAGATTAAAATTGCTCCTGAAGATCAAGAAAAGACCGCATTTACATGCGCATGGGGAACCTTTTGCTAGAACATTATGCCATTTTGGTTAAAGAATGCAAGTGCTACATATCAACGAGCCATGACTACTATATATCACGATATGATGCATAAAAACATGAAGGATTACATGGATGACACCTTAGCTAAATCAAAAGAAATAAATACTCATATTGATGACTTAAGGAAAATATTGGATCGTATGGAGAAATTTCAACACAGGCTCAATCCAAAGAAATGTGCCTTTGGGGTCCAATCAGGAAAGCTCTTAGGATTTATTATCTTAGCAAAAGGAATTGAGGTAGACCCAACAAAATTCAAGGCTATAATAGAAATGACTCCTCCACACAACATTAGTTAAATGAGGATAGTACAAGGGAGACTCCAATCAATCAAGAGGTTCATGACACAACTTGTGGACAGAGCACAACCCTTTACCAAACTACTTCATAAAGTTGTCTTTGCATCACAAAAATTGAGACATTACATGCTATCACATACACTAAGGCTAATTGCAAAGATAGATCCTTTGAAGTACCTCTTAAGAAAAACAACATTAACATGACATCTGGAAAAGTGGGTCCTCAATCTAAGTGAATTTGATATTGAGTATGTGGACGGAAGAGCTATTAAAGGACAAGTCCTCGCAGATCAATTAGCTGATTCACCTCTCCAAGATGATGAACCTTTAAGAATTGAGTTCCCTAATGAAACAATTATGCATCTAACTGAGTATCCATGGAAGATGTACTTTGATGGTTCTTTCACACAATAAGGCTCTAGAGCGGGGGTTCTATTCATAATTCCTCAAGGCTACAAGATACCCAAGTCTTAAAAATTGATGTTTCCATGCACAAATAACATTTCTGAATATGAAGCATTGGTAAATGGTCTTAAACTTTCTATGGAATGGAAGATTGTAGAGTTACATATGTATGGTGACTCCTAGCTCATTATCAATCAAGTCAATAGATATTATCAAATTAAAGATGAGAATTTGATGCCCTACAAGCAACTGGTGAATGACCTAAAGAAGTACTTTGTCTTCATCACATTCCAGCAAGTACCCAGAACAGAGAATAAAGCTGCAGGTGCTATGGATATAGTGGCATCCATGTTACAACTAGAAGAACATTAATTCTACTATGACTTCTTGGTGGAAGAATTATCCTACCCATCCTTTGATACACCTGAATATCAAGTAATTTGTGCTTTGAACGCCCAAGACCAATCTCGACATACTAAAAGCATTTCTTACCTCACTAACCAAACTATTCCCAATGATCTATCCAGAAATGAAAAATGAGCCTTGATTAAGACATCATCGCATTATGTCCTCATTACTAAAAACTTATATAGATGAGGTCTCGATGATACACTTCTTAGATGTTTAGAACATGAAGATTCAGATCGCGCATTAAAAGAAGTCCACGAAGGTGTATGTGGATCACATTCAAATGGCTTTTCATTAGCTAAGAAACTACTCTGAGTAGGCTATTACTGGCCTACAATGGAAAAAGATGCTATTCAATTTTCAAAGACATGTCATAAATGCCAAACACATGGAAATCTCATCTATGCTCCTGCTAGAGAACTCATACCATTTATAACACATTGGCCATTTCAGCAGTGAGCCTTTGACTTGGTTGGACAAATATATCCTAATTCTTCAAGTGGACACAAGTTGATCATTATGGCCACTGATTATTTCACAAAGTGGGTCGAGGTCATGCCGCTAATCAAAGCCATTGGAAAATAGGTGGCTATGTTCATCTTGAACTACATTATTTGTAGATATGGGATACCCTCTTCAATTGTAATAGACAATGGGGGACAATTTAAAAACCAAGACATCGAAGACCTTTGCACACAGTTTCACATTACTCAACATTGATCCTCAATCTATTATCCTCAAGGTAATGGACATGCTAAGGCATTTAACAAGAATATTCTCAAGATCCTACACAGAACTGTGAGTAAGTCTGGCAGGGACTGGCATTTACAACTAAATCTGACACTTTGGACCTACAGAACAAGCATCAAAACACCAACTAGAGCCATGAAATTTTCCCTAGTCTATGGCACCAAGGCAGTACTACCTATTGAAGTTGAAATCCCCTCTTTTCATGTATCTTTACAAGGTTTTGTTACTGATGAGCAATACCGCATCGATAAGGTGAATGCACTAGAATTACTTGATGAGCACAGACAACAGGTGTTCAATCATCTGAAGGTGTACCAAGCATGAATGTCAAATGGGTACAATAAAAAGGTTAAACCACAACAATTTAAAGTGGGGGATCTCTTCCTAAAGGAAAATCCTAAGAACCAACCTAATAAGGAGCATAAAGGAAAGTTTGAACCTAACTGGATGGGACCCTATGTCATTACTATAACTTTTGGGACTGGAGCCTATCAACTAGCTAAACCTGAGGGAGATGTTCTTCCAGATCTGATCAATACTCTACATTTGAAGCGGTTCTACACTTAATGTCGGGTTAGCAGAGCATGTATAGTGAAAAACTTAGAAAATACCAAAAAAATCAGAAAATTGATCCCGAAGAAATCCAAAAATAGTGGAAAAGTCCCGAAGAAAGGCATCCTTGGTAAAAACTTGGCAAACAGGCACCTTGATACTACAAAAACATTCAAAAAAGCAAAATAGCAAAAAAATTGAAAAAGAGAAAAGTGCCTTGATGAAAACCTGGTAAAACAGGCATCTTGGTAGCAAAAAGAATGAAAAGTTTTGCCGAGTGGTGAAAACCTAGCAATCAGGCATCACTTGTATTCTGCACTCTATCTATCAATACATTAGTGATACTAGGCCTTCACAATTATACTTGTGCTAAGAGTTGACTCTGTTTCCTTACAAATATCCTATCCTTGCTTCAAATTTGTCCGCATTTCTGTCTTAGGGAACAAATCATTTTGCAATGGGGGCATCTTTGCTAGCATGTTAGGTTGTGTCTACTAAGTCATCCTAGGATGGTTTTCCTTCCAGCACAATACTTCTTGATACTTGCACCAAACTGTCACTTTCACGAAACAGGGGTGTGTCCTTAAGAACCACCTATCTGGCACAAACATCACACTAACATAAAAGGTGTTCCTAAGTACTACATTAGATTGCAAATGGAGACAAGGTTATACACATACATTGAACCATATTTCTTACATTCCAAATTCTGATTGATGAATCTCTGCTGCGCTTGAAAAGTGAATCAATAGTATTTCTTAATACTACTTAAACACAGTTTGACCTTGGTTTGATTATGACTCTTTTATGTACCGATGATGTTTTAACTAGGGGCATCTAAGCAGTTATAAGTTTTCTTTGATTGATTCTCAATTGATGGTTGTTATTTCTTCCTAGTTACTCCATGACGTCTGTGCAAAGACAAAGAGTCGCAAGGACAAGGGACATAACATTTTCTTGGTTTTTTGTGTATGGTGATTGTTCCAAATGATCCTATAAATTTCACCTAACTTGGATGTTTATGGTAAGAGCTTCCAACATGAGTGGATAGCCGCATATATCTCGATCTTTGTTATGTCTAAACTATGGTGAGGTTGAAACAATTTCCTTGTCTATTTTCTAAAAACTTAGATTCTCACGAAGGTGTATGAAACATAATGTACCCAAGGATATGAATTTTCAAAGTCATTGCGGGTCCAATATCTTACCTTGCACAGATTCTGATATAGTAAAAGGAAGGTGACTAACTTGTCATCTTGGCTTCTATGCCTTGATGCCTAAGTCTATTTCCGAAATTTCATCCAATAAACATAGTATTTATACTTTCATAAATATCAGTGGGTATTAGTGATTGTTGTACTACCAAGTGGTATCCATTCTAAAAAGTGCTCAATGATGATAAAAATGTTACAATATCTACAAATCAGTGACAAGTCCTAAGAGTCTGCATGTAGATGCATTTAGAGATTGCATGATTCATTTTTACAATGAAAGAAATAGTATAAGTGAATTGTGTTCAAAATGATTTCTACATTCATTCCTAAATCTAAGTTAATTACATCATCAAATATTACTGATATCCATGTCATTGCATATCCATAACATACATTCTGCATTCATAAATGAGAAAGATAAAAATAAAAAAACAAGGCATTCAAAGCATTTCATTTCATCCTAACAGTGCATCCATACATTTACTTGCATAAAGAAAATCTTAAAAACGTACATTCATTTGCATATTCCCATAGCATCATTTAAAACACATTTATATCAATAACAAATCACATGAGCATAAATGATGTCATCATATAATCTAACTCATCATGAGACCAAGATAAAACATACATCACATATGCATCAACATATAAACATCTATCAAAGCACAAAGAATCACTGAACACGTCAGAATCAGGAAGAGCTGCATCAGATATATATCAAATCATGGATCAGATAAAAAATATGGAATAGTCTACAAAGAGAGCATTAGAGAATCAATATGAATCAGATATACATGTATACAATATTAGTGGTACAAAAGAATGGTCCCACAAGGACCCAGATATACAATATGATCTCACAAAAATAGTACAAAAATCTATCTCATGTCTGACTCCCCCCTCTCCTTGATCTGGAGGTGAAGGAGGTGGAATGAATGAAGCTGGCGGTGGCATGGCCCCCTCAAATTGTTGAGCGATCCATGAATATGAAGGTGCCCTCTGACCCTCTGGCACTGCCGCAGGATAAAGAGCATAATAATATGTGGCTCTCTGGCCCCGGTGAATTGCAGTGTGAGCCTATGTATCTCTCTTAGATATTAGGTGCTCCACCAGTGTGTCTCTCTCTGCTCTCACCTGCTCTAACTATCTCTCTCTATCTGCAAGCAGAGCCTCAAAGGTGGTAATACATGCTCTAAGCTACTCTTTCTCCCACTCACACTATGATAAAGGATCTCCATCCCTGCCAGAATCCTGCCCTGAGGGCCTATCTTGTGACCTATCCTATGACCTCTGCTGCTGCTGCTTCCTCTATTGTCTCTGGTGCTCTCCTATGAGTAAAGGCCCTGGATACATCTTGGGAGAAACAAATCTAAACAGGGTGTGCCAACCCTTTCCACTACCACTGGCCACCTCTCCAATGCCACCCACAGCTCCACCACCCCTATCATCTGCATCATCATCATCACCAAGACCCTGTCCTCTATCTGGGGGTGCCTATCTCCCTCCATGTCTACCTCCATCCCTACTTTTGGCTCCTCTGTTTCTCTGGGCTCCTCCTTAGCCTTTGACTAGATGATCCTTCATAGGATCATAATCTAATGGGTCCTCAATCCAAGGAACCTCCTCTGCTAGATCTGTAAACTGAGGCACTAGGTACTATCTCATCTCTGCAAGGTATCCTGTTGAACAACCTACATCAGCTACATCTAGGCGAAGGTCCCATGGCATGGCTACCATATCTACAATGCCCCTTTGAGCAGTCTCATATCCTAACTGTCATCCCCATAGTGGCATCTCATCGTGTACCTGCGCATATATAGTAAGGTCCTGACATCGGCCCTGTAATTGACCATATTGCCTCAGCACCCATGTAACTAAGAACCTCTCAATGACATACTTAGTCTTTCCAATGAGGTACCTGCTCTTGAATAAGTATGACGTCTGCCGCCTATCTAATATCCACTCCTCAAAATTGAGGTATGGTCGCCATACCACTGCAGTAACATCATCTAATAAATGATGCCAGTACTCCACCTTTCCTAGATTGGGTTGCTGAATCCAACTGACATACATATATACATAGGGCTACTCTGCTTCCCGCTGCCTGTCAACTATCAATCGTATCACTGGGATGTGCTCCTAGGCTCAGATCTGAAGAACTAAGATACCCACTATCATACTTTGGGTATGATGGTACACTATCTCATGGAGCTCTCTATACATATGAGCTAATATACATCTACCCCATGCGAATATCCATCTGGAAATGACCATATGCTCAAGCATATCAACCCAGCCGGCCATGAATCCATATTTTCCTCGGTCGGGCATAAGGATGCCTTTGATCAACCCAGATAAGTACATAGGAAGACTCTCGTAGTGATCCACATGTAATCCCATGTTAGATACTGACGAGCAATACTATCATCCTGAAAGAATCATCGGGCAGTAGCAATAGATGTCGCAAAAATAGAGTCAAACTGGACCTCTCGGCGCATTACAGGCACTCTCAGAATCCGCCACCTGTCCTCAAGTGTAACAGTCATCTCTCCAGTATGGAGATGGAAGGTGTTTTTCTCTGGATGCCATCCCTCAGCTAGAGTAGTCAACAACCCTTGATTTACCCTAATGTCAGGTAAATCCCCCAATGCAACTAGACCGACATGAGCCACTAACTCTTGCTCGTCTAGAGTCAACAAACGTAATAAAGCGAGCACTCGGCCAGGATATGGGCTCTAGAATGAAACCACCTCAAATGGAAACTGTTCAAAAGATAGTTGTTATAAAAAAGTTCAGAATCAATGATCTATCTAAAAAAGTTAAACAAAAAAACTATCAGCTAAGTCTTTTCATGGTCAGCAGAAAAAAAACCAGTCAAAATGAGAAGGTAACTATGTCAAAAACTAGAAATGACTCTGTTCTTACAGGGTGCAATCCTCTTTACTAGACACAATCCCTAATTTCTAGGATGTGATGCAGCATACAGGATATGACCCTATTATCACAGGAAGTGACACGGGATGCCGCATGTGACCCTTTTCTTATAGGGTGCAGAAACTTGCAAAATTCATCCAAAATTGACATACTATGACATAACCGGGTGCGATCCTAAATTTGTATGATGTGATCTAGGATTTTTGGTAACTACTAGAAATAATGTAGGATTGATCAGAAGTGATACAAAACACAGGATGTGACACAAGACTAAATTGGCTACAACTGGCATAAAAATGCATAAAATTGAAAACTGGAAATTTCAAAAAGTAGGTTTTCAGGTACTTACCGGTGGTGGGTAGTCAGCTGGACACTGATGTCGATGACCAATCTCAAAATTATGCTTGTGCACGGGGACCACCATCTTCTTTGCAGAGCTCTTTGAATTACCAAGAATAAAAGTGAAAATGAATGGTTAAAAAGTGATTTTTGAGATATATATTAGACTTTTTGAGCTATTTAGGAGTTCCAAAACTCCTCCCAAACAACTGAAACTCCATTTCTATTCTCTTTTTGATCAATTGGGAACAAAATTGAAGGTGACTAAGGCATTTTCCATAGTGCAGTAAAATTCTTGCGACAACTCCTGAAAATGCAGAATTGCTCCATCTGTTCCAAACATCTATTTTCTAGGTTCTATAGCCTCAAAATTGCACATTTCATCAAAAATCTTGGCCTGACATCATTTTATCAGTCTCACCACTCACCTTTTCATGTAATTAACTTGGTACCCATGTGTTTACTCTCAACACACCTTTCCTTCACTTCTAATCCATTATTTCTTGACCTAACTACTCACTGCAAGTGATACATTATTTCCATAGAGGGATTTTAGTTTTCCTTTGATTTCATTCCCGAGGGGGCATGATCACACTATCATCAATTAAATTCTTTCTCAAAACAACATTAAAACAACTTCGTTATCAAAAAACTAAAGGCATGACGGTTCCTTGACTAAGTCAGAACTGTTGGATTGAAAGCTTTGGTTCTCACAAGCTGGATATCCTATGTCTACTTTTTCTTAGATTCTTATTAAGCTCCTGGTAGCTTCATTCCAATTTTTGGATGACAACCAAGTTTGGAATTAGTATTATCAATCTTTGGATGACAACCAAGTTCAGAATTGGTATCTTTAAGATCTTTGCATATTGACCTTTGTTCGATCAAGTTCAAAGTCAATTCTATTAGTTTAGTTCAATCAAGTTTGAGACTGACCTCATCAGACATTTCATTCAATCATAAGCAAAATTCTTAATCTTTCTGAAGTCAATATCAAAAACTTTCTTTAAATCAATGCGCTACTCACACATCAATTCAAAGAGGGGCAAATGTAACCACCCTAATTTGGTCTGCTCTGACTATAGACCCTATTTTCCCTAAGTGTGATCATACCCCCAATTATGTCAAGACAACTCTTCAATCGGTTGGCATAATTCATTCAAATCAGATTTAATCTCCTAAGTGATTTAATCACTAAAT
>MU226238.1:707155-734031 GCA_018584345.1 Thuja plicata
TAATTATTAAGTCACATTTTTATCTCTAGTTTACTTAAGCTAAACTTTAGGCATGTTATAATTAATTATTTTATTAATTATTCATGCAACCTAGGTTTCTCCACCTTTTGGTGTTCGATCTCCTTTATAAGGATTGATCTATTTGTATTTTTTAATTTACATTCCATTATTATTGAATCAATTGAGGATGTTTCCTCTTCCACAGATCTCTTGTTTCTGGCCTCCATAGCTTTTGCTTCTTTCTTTCTGTGAAAGGTGTTTGCATGTAGGTGATTCTTGGGAGTTGTGGGGTTGAGTTTTTTATCAAATCCAATAATAATGATACAAAAGGAGAATCAAGGGGGATCCTTTCCCACAAAATAGAGCTGGGAAGTACCACAAATGAAGATAGGGTAAGAGTACAAGACCTCAACTTTGTAAAATCTTGGAACCTTTGTGTCAATTTTCAATGTAAGAAGGAGATGAAGTGTGGGACAAAAATGTGTGTAAATCTGATCTAAATAACCAAGTACCCAGATTAGGGGTAATATTGTGTGCACCCGTGAAGTAAGGGATAAGAAAGATATCTAAAGGACTAATTTTTGGCTAATCAGAGCCCCAAAATGACATGGTTACCAGACTGAGAAATCAAAAACCTACAAATTCAATATGGGCAATTCTCTATTTTATGCTAGGAATAGGTTGACCTGTAGGGTACAAGTCAACTTTCACCTAGACCTGGACTCAAAAATGTGATTGGATTCTGCAAATTTGGTGTCTAGCTTTCCTAGATCAGTCACACAAACTGACACTATCATAGTGGGGTACATGTCAACCTTGACCTATACCTGACAGTGTTGGAACACATAATGAAACATAGATCTGGAAAGTTCTCCAAAAAGGGTCCTCAGATCTGCAATGAAATCTGTACTCTGAAACTTGCAAGTCTGGAAAAGTGTGTGTGTGTGGGTGGATATATAGGGGTTTTCCTTTGTCAATCCCCCATTTTGGTGATTTCCACCTCCAGGAATAGCCATTAGGAAATGTAATGTGTGTAGTGCTCGTGAATCTATAATGCAAGGAGCTAATATAAATGCAAATTTAATTTCCAAG
This sequence comes from Thuja plicata, assembly GCA_018584345.1. NCBI lineage: Eukaryota > Viridiplantae > Streptophyta > Pinopsida > Cupressales > Cupressaceae > Thuja > Thuja plicata. The sequence goes on from MU226238.1 coordinate 708,248, forward strand.
ATCTAACCCTAGAGAGTGAAACCCTAGCATGTAAATGCAATCAATATGTGCTTGAGTGCATGACAATGTGTATATATGAAACAACAAAACATAGATATAAAAATAACATGGAAATCATACCAAGCGCCCAAGAGTTAAATTACTCCTAGTCATCTTCAAAATCCATTTGCAACTCCATGATGATGTCTTGAATGCTTGATTGTAGTTGTAGATACTTGATTGAAAGATTTGATGAAATTTTTTGCTTCAATGGATAATTCCAAGCCTTTTGTCTCCACCTTGCAATTTCTCTATGTCAAATTGTGGTATCCACCAAATTTTTCCTTGTTATTTTTTATTTTTATTTCTAATTGAAGCAAATGAGGGTTATTTTATAGTGATGTCAAGATTAAACCCTGCAAGAGACGACTGTACTAAGTGAGAAAGTAATTTAATTTTAAATAGGCCCGAGATCCCATGAAATAAAGCCTCAAGTACAGGTCGACCTCAACTTGTACCCTAGGTAGAGGTCGACCTCATCTTCTACCCCAGGAGGCACAATCCACGCGAAAGTCTCCTGAATCTCAAATGTACAACTGGTTCAGGAAGAAATAATAAGATAAGTGAGAAAATGCGATATGAATGCAAAATAGAGTTAAGGTAGGAGAAAAATAGGAGGATGCATAGAGATTAGATCCTACCTCTATTTTTGCATAAGCAAGAGAGGAAATAAAGGAGGATATGCTAGGTCCCATCTCTATTTAGGACAATACACAATGTTCATCAAATATTCTACTATAAAGTAATTAAATAATTAACATTATTTAATTATTTCCTATGCCATTTAATTAATTAAATAAATACATTATTTAATTAATATTCCCCTTATGTAATATTACATTTAGTAAATCGAATCTCCACTCATAATTAAATAAATAATATATTTTTATTTAAAACTAGTTATTCATCTATAAACTAATTAAATAATTTAAAATTATTTAATTATTCCCCATGTCATTATATTTAATTAGATAATCATATTATTTAATTAAGTGCTTCTTTCTTATTATTATTACATTTATGTAATAATTAATTCAATTTCCCTCTCATAATTAAATAAATAATATTTATTTAATTAAATAATTGTTCCTCTTGTAACCGAATAAATATTAATTATTTATTTATATTCCTCACATGTGAAAATATATGATCTTTTATTTATTTAATCATAAATTATCTCCCCAATTATGAGTTTCAGTTAACTTCACCATTCTCTCTCCTAACTGATCAATTAAATCAAGTTATCTATTCTTCTACTCCACCTCCTCAATTAAAGTCCTTAATGCAATTAGTTAACTCTTCCATCTATTCCAACACATGCAATGAGTTGAGTTCAACTCCCACTCACTTTAAGTTCAACTCTTCAATGTATCATCTTAAGAATGTCCATCTATTTTATCATCATGCAATCAGTTGAGTTTAACTCCCACTCACTCTGAGTTAAACTCTTGAATGTATCCTCTTAACAGATCCATCCATTTTATCAACATGCAATAAGTTGAGTTCAACTCCCACTCACTCCAAGTTAAACTCTTCAATCATATCCAATCAACCCATCGATCAAGGAATCTTGATTGAAACCCCTAAAAATCTTATAAAAAGAGAAATAATTCTCTGATTTTAGTAACCACAATTGCTTTGAATCCTCATGCTGGCGCATAGAGCACTCAATTTTTGAGAGCCCACATTGCATAGAGAAGGAGAACACCGAAGGAGGACTTTTGGTTTGCATGTTCATGGTTTTGATTGATTTCATTATTATTTGATGATAATGCATATTGTTATTTTCTTCCTCTTTCGATATTGGGAATACTAATTGCTTAAAAAATCTCTTAATGGTTGTGATTATTGATGTTATATTAGGCTTCTACAAGTACCTACATATCCCCAATTATAGTAACCTCTTACAATCCCATTGAGTAGATATGTATTGTTTATGATAGTGAACTAATGACCTCACTATTATAAATGACATATATCCATCTGATTGAATTGTAATAAGGAAATAACAAGAACACCTTTCTTATTCACCCGCTGATTTCAAAATAACCTAATTTACTATGCAAAACAACACTTAGAGGAAATAAAAACCTAACCTAATCTAAACTAACCAACCATAAAACTTGATTATATGAAGCCACTGTCTGGATCTCTAAAATATTTTCCTTTTCTTAGTAACATGCAATGCTTAAAACTGCTATGGATAAACCATAAAGAGAGAAGGATATATACAAATCTAGTAAAAATTTGCAAAACCTCTTGATGAAAATATGTAAAATCAATTGTTTCTCCTTATTGTGCATGCACACTACTATTTTGAAATGGACAAGTGAGTTGCATCCTTTCATCTTTTGCTGCAACCTCATGTTAAACTTCAACTTCTAATGGAATGTCATGCTTGGGTGAAAACATGAATGGTACTAATGTTACCTATTTTTCACTTCTAGCTCAAATAGGCAGATCTTGGATAGCTTGTGCAGTTAAAAGATGAAAGGTACATGGTAGAACTTTGGTTTCATTACTAAGTGCTTTATGCTAAAATAAAATGTTGATAAAAGAATATTACATCATGATTTGTAAGTGTATTACACAAGAAGATACACATGTGTTTGCAATTAAAGTTCTTTTATTAATCAAACAAAAGTACAATATAAGGCCCACACAAGCCATTGGAGCAAATATGAAACAGATGCATTTAAAAAGAATACATGCATAAAAGTTAAGGCATAGAGAAGGGAAAAAGATCCATCATTGTGTGAGCATGAATGATGAACTGTGGTTGAGTCTACAAAGTATCAGTTTCCTTGTTCAACTTGCCACGTACCCTCAAATCACATGCATGTAGAGATTAAAAATTATGTTAGAGCTCAGGATCTTAATCCTAAATCTATGAAATAACAACTATACACACATACTTTCAAATTATATCTGATAAGATGAAAATGAGAAAAGGAAGGGAGAGGAGATAAATCTGAATACTCATTCTTTTATGTACTAACAAGTTTGTTTCATGTGCAAATATAGGTACACATAACATTCATAACTCAACATGTGGGTTAAAATGTGATCCCACAAGGGTTGAGCCCAACATGCACATAACTTGATTGGAGAGGCATTCATCATTCAGAATAGTGAATTGATGTCACTCACATGAATAACAAATATTTGTCCAATCAAACTATATTAAGTAGTAACAAGGGATGATATAGTAACAATAAATAACACTTAGGTGATATATGCATAAAGCTCAGTATTAGGGAGCAATGCTATACGTTCCATAAAAAGAGGAATATATCAGATGAAGGACACCATGTACAAATGAACCAGTAAAGCAGAGATATGGATCATTTTTGTTATGAGATTTCAATATTCATTAATGAGTCTTCAATGGTTTTCATATGTTAAAGCATGAAAAAGATTAAATGACCATTTGTAACACCACAGGGCTACCATGTACCCAAAAAGATCCATATCATTCAAGGTAATTATGAAGAAATGCTACAAGAGGACAATCTCTATGAAATGAAGCTATACAAGAGGAGTTATAACAACCATGAAAATTGTCAAATATCACTGATATTTTCTTTTAAAATAAGCAATACAAAAATATCAACTTCAATGAAGAAAATCATTTAGAGATGTAAGAACACAACCATCCCATGTTTTATGACATTTATCAAATTTTGAGGGAGGTGCAACCTAATATATTGAATTAAAATGCTTACAGTTTACAAATAAAAAAGAAAAGGTAACAACTTATGAGTGTCATCATGCAAGTCACAGATTGAGTTGGAACATTAATGTAGCTGAAGTAATAAAAGAAAAATTATTCTAGGTACATAGGTGTGAAGAGAAATCATAGTAGTATCAATGACAATGCTAAGAATGTTCCTCAATAGTAGATTGGTTAGATATGGAACAAAAAGCTAATAGAAGACAAAAGATATGATATATTGTCATAGTGCACATATGTACATGTATACAAAGAGTTACAAAGATCAAAACAAAGAGGATGAATTAGACCTATTAATGCTAAATCAATGGTATTCAAAAGAGTCCAAAGGTCTAAAAATACATCCATAAAGAGTATCTAAGAGTAACCATAAGGAGATAATGTCATTAAAAATAAAGATAAGGATCAACTTGTTTGGTAAGGAGCAATAAAATACCTTAAGGTATTTGTGTATAGAGTAGAAAAAAGAGGGCTACAAATTCACATACAAAGAGACAGTAGGTCCACGAGGGTGTTATCATAATGCCTAACTTCATAAGAGCACAACAAGAAGGTTGTAGATACCTAAGTTTCATCTATAGATACCAAGATGGCAAAAATATCAACAAGAGAAAACTCATGAAAAGGTAAAGATAAGAGAACTAATGAATAAAAAACATCAATGATATATGTCAACCATGTGCATTGTTCATAAATAGTCATGATATTAAGATGTAGAGATAGACATCTCAGAGTAAAAGGGGCCAATACACCATAAAGTAAAAGTATCTCCACGTTTCTATGTAAAACAACAATATGTTATAGAAATGAATCAATCATATGCACAGTGGCAAGCATGAGAGTTCACTTGCAGCTAGGTTACTATTTTTGAAAGAAATGTTGAACATCTCCTAGTGGTATACAATGATAATCATGCCAAAAGAAAAGATGTATTTCTATTATTTTCAACCAGAAAATCATACTATTTCTATATAAGTGGATAGTATTGCCATAGGAAAAATACATGCTACAAATAGTTCTACACAAAGAATGAGGGTTTTCTATTATTCTTTCAAAAAATGTGTGTTGTGACCAAATATATTTGTACAAATTGTCTTATCATTTCAAATGGTGTTGTTGGGATATATTTTAGGTTTCTGAGACGTGTCCAAAATTGTTCCTGGTCTTAGTCAAGTTTTGCCTCTGCATCAAGTTGTATTAGTGTTCTTGCATTTTTTTGAGAAATGTCTATGTCTGAAAGAAATTTTGTCTCAAAAATATTTTAAAACCCTAAAACCTAGGTTTTGTTTGTCTTTGGCAGGGTTTTTATCTTTTAAAATTGCCAAGTTGTGCCCTAGATCTTATGGTTTCATGTTGACATTCATAATTGACCCTTTACTGCATGTGGTTCTTATTTTCATGTGTCCAAATCTCATAAAGGTTGGTGGTTAAGTAAAGTATTCAGAGATTTAGCGATAAAAGGTTTTAAGTCTTGTCTCTTAATCTCATAAACGAGATCAGATATTCCAAAAGACCTTGAGAATGAGTGTAGTAAGGTTATCTCTTAATCTTGTAAGTACAGAGAATATGCTTTGGTCATTCTGAGATTAAGCGAAGGTGTATTACATTTCTTGGTAGGCCCAGTGGTTAAGTGTTTGTCTCTTAATCTTGTAATGGTTGTCGGCTAGTACTAAGCATTCAACGACTTGGCAAAACAACTCTCTCTAAATATCATAAAGTTCACGGTTAAGTATGTAACATTTAGAGATATTTCAAAAAAGGAAATAATTGACAGTGGATATTATGTCACTGAATCTCATGAAGATATAGTTAAGTCTTAAAAGATTTGGAGATTGAGCGAGGACTGTAGATGCTAGTAAAGATCAAGGGTTATCACTGGATCTCGTGAACTAAGCAGGTACGTCAAGTATTCAGAAATTCAGAGATAACTTTATCTCTGAATCTCACAATCAAACTATAGTTAAAGATTCCATTCAGATATTATGAGATAAGTGTGGTCTCTGGATCTCAAGATAGATCTGGAGTTAAGCAAAGTGTTATGAGATTAAGCGGTGACCGTTGATCATGACCCAAATGTGTGGTTGTCATTGAATCGCCAAATAAATCAAGCTAAGTAAAAGGAATTCAATGATCATAAGATACAAGGCTAATATTTGATAAGATGCTGACACATGTCCTAGAGACTCACAAGATGAGTGGTGTGTGCGCAAACTCATGACTTAATCAAAATTGTTTGAAACATTACAAGATTTAGAGAGAAAAGTTTTGATGTTACCTCTTGATCTTGCAATCTTGATGGTTAATAAGGAAGAATTGAATGATCAAAAGATCCCTCAGTTACCTAATATCAAAATATGACCGTGGTTACCACTAACATCTGGAGATTCGGAGAAGGCTGTTAATGTTAGTGTGATTTCTTTGTCACTAGATCTCATGATTGTAATGGTCATTGCTTCATTATTTAGAGGTCCCGAGAGATGGTGAAAAATATGCTTGTGATGTGCAAGATCTTTGGTGGTCACTCAATCTGAGGATAAACCATTATGTTAGACAAGCATTCCACGATTCAGAAAAAGCCTTGTCTCTAAATCTCTTGATGAAACCATAGTTAAGAAAAGTATTGTGAGATTCTGAGAAAATGGTTATCACATGATTTCCAAGTGATGAGTGGTTAAATTCTCAAATATTGAGAAGATTCAGAGATCCTAAAAGGTTAAAGTGCTTTGCTAAGGTGGAAAAAGTGAAGGAGTCTAGCCAATCATCTTTCAGCTAAGGTTGTTGACAAACTCTGAGGGTTTTGGGGAAAATACAGAAAAACAATAATAACCTTTTTCTGCCCTATTTTCAAAATTGAATTACATGTCAATTTCACACGCCATAGCTAGCTCAAAATTAAATTTGGTACATGCCATATGAATGTAGAGGTGATTGAAAAAGGATACTCTATGATCTCGACAAGTTGGTTGCATTCATTGCTGAACGTATAAAGACACAACGATGTTATTTCCACTTCTTAGAAGTTTAGAGAAGTGTGATAAGTAGTTGATAATTTGCAAAGAATTGGTAAGAAGAGCTGATTCAGTGAAGAAGAATTGAAGAAAAAATAAAATTGAGTCAACTAGAGTCTAGCAAGGTCGCTTGCAGTGAAGGGTCGAAGGATTCAGGAGAAGAACCGAAGGTAAAACATACCTTTTCTGAAGAATTCATCACATTGCTACTTGGGACTTCACAAAATAAAAAGGTTAGTGATGAGATTTTCTCTGATTACATGGCTAATTGTAGAGACCTTGTCACTTCAAATTATTTTGGATATCATCTTTTCAATTACTTCTACAGTAATATAGTCAAACAAATTCTAGTATGTAATGCTTGGAACCTAGGTCTGGGGAAGTTAATAGTCCTAGATGTATTCTTAGATGTTGACTTGCTTGTAGAACTGGCTAGGGCTTATGATCCAGTATCCAAAACCATTAAGAAGGGTGATCAGACAACTTTAGTGTATTTAGATAGAGGTTCCTTCATGAAATCCTTCAGTATTTACAATTATTTATCTACAAAAATTGATTTGGATAAGGAGAAAGAAAGGTATAAGAAACAAGTCAATCTGGTTAAGAATTTGATCCCCAATTTTATGCCGAAAATGGGGAAATATGTAGCTCCCTTGCCCAACCATATGAATGCACCTTATGAGTTCAAGGATTTGCATTTCTATATGAGATATTTGGCATATGGGTTGAACAGAGTATTAGGGTTAGACGGAGATGCTGAAAGAATGCCTACAGACCTCCTAATGATTATCCTAGATATACAAAATTCCCATGTTATACTAATTATGATTGTATTCAGTATGTGATTGACCAGATTCATAGGGGTCTTATGAGCATAAAGGAGAACAAGAAACCCCATTTTATGGATTATTCTCTGTTGATGTATCTATTTTTGTTCTACAATGTCAATAATTTTTATATACAAATGTTGAGACCTAGAACAATCCTTCATGGCCAAAAAAACCTATACAATTGTGGATTAGGGTTTGGAAGTACACATCTAATGAGAACAAATTCCATGGGTTTTAGAATTAGATTTTTCATCCAATTCTATGTATGCTTGGTATTAATATTTCTAGATTTTCTAACAGTGTGTTAAGGCATCTAAGGCCTTGTGATTATGTGAAGAATATGCCTTAGAACCACAATTGTGGTGATTTTTATTTGGAGAAGAATTATACTTTGATTAGTGTGTATGAATGCCCTCAGCCTCCACATATACTCCAAAAATTTGTTCACTAAAGAATTGCACTCATAGAGTTTATTTGGAAACTGGTTTGGACAGACAAAGAGCATCTGGCTCCCCACAAAAAAGGGACATTCACACCAAGGCAATTCAAGATTGGTGATTTTTTTATTGGGAAAAGATCTTTGGATAGTATCAAAAAATGGTTGAACCAATACAAGTTGGGTGTTGTCAAGTTCTGATATATAGACCCAGAGGGATTCATTAAAATTGCAAAGAAATTGTTGACTCCAAGTGTTGGCACCATCCTTGAGCATGAAGGATGTGATGAAGAAGACATCATCAGAAACATAGGGGATGAAAAGGAAATAGAACAAAGAATTGGAAAATTATGGGACCTGATGGATCTGGAAGTGTAATTGAAAAAGGTAGGGATTGCATTTGGAGGATACTTCCCTGATCTCCCTTACATGTCCAGGATTAATGGGATGATTAGCATGTATGATACTTTGTACAATCAACTCGTAAACCAGTTGGAGGAAAAATAGGAAGTACCTAGAACTTACTCATCCTTTGATTATGAAGAGACTACTAACGGGTCCTATGAGCAACATATCCCTCCATAGTTGAATGAGCCACCTGGTTTTGAGCAAGGGCCAAATGTGCCTGATATAGAGGTAACAAGTGAGCCTCCACAGAAGAAGCAAATAACAAAGGAGGAAGAGTCTTCCAAGAAAAAGAGGCATGAGAAGAAAAAGGATAGAGTAGCTGCCTTGGTCCCTGGTGAAAGGCCTTACTATCACCAATTGATAAAAAACATGAGAGAGGGGAAGAGAAAGGAGAGTCAAGAAGAAATTGAATTTCCCCTCCATATGTGTAGAGATGAAAGAGAAATTTACCAAGAAGAACTGTTAAGTGATGATGATTTCATCAAAAGAGATGAATTCAAGAGTTTCCTGATTCAAAGAAAATAAAAGGAAATAGGCAAGCAATTACAGATCACTGATAACACTAATCCAGGAGATGAGGATTTGCAAGATCTTAACCCCTATGACCCCAAATTAGAGGATATTATAGTGGAGCAGGTTAGACAATTGGTGAAATCTATTGGGATGCTACTTGTACTAGGATGAGATTTATATTCTGCCTTGATCATAGATCAAATAAGGAGACAATCATAATCTCACTTTTCTTCAGAGACACAGATAGGAGACATGATCAGAGGCTGTGGGTATGACCCTAAATCTCAAAACCTTTCTATGTGGTCATTAGCTCCGAGGACACAAAATCCTTCACTGATCAATGTAGTAGAGAGGATGGAAGGGAACAAAATAATATGGACAGTGCAAACTACAACTGACATGGAAGTTTCTCAGGTTATTACATATATTTCCCACCTCAATGAAGCCAAGATAGAGAAATTGTCTAAAAGATATAGGAGGCTACATGAAGAAACAATTACCATTTCCAAAGATAGAGAGAAGGGTTTGATGAAGATCAAAGTGCTGGAGGATGAATTGGATGACATAAGAAACAAATTGGAAGATGCACTCAAAGCTATTCCCCCTCATGTTGAGAAAATAGAAGTTATTAAACCTCTTGTCATTGAGGATCTTGCTCAATCAACTGAGAAATATAACAAGGAAAAGAATAAGGTTTCTCTATCTTCTTTGATCAATATTTTATAACATAGGATTGAAGTGAAAAAATGCTAATTGGATTTGGTTCACAAATCACACAATATGTTGCAGAAAATTAACAAGGATGTCAAAGATGCAATGGTAACACTGGATCCATTGTTTAGTGTATGGTTGTGTAGGAGTTCTTTGTTTGAGAAGCTAGAAATGTTACAATCTCATAGGCCAGATATTCCTGAATCAGTTAAAGAGGATGGGGAGATAATTGAACAAATTGGTGCATCCATGTCTTTCTTTAAGGGAAAAGCCAATTAGGTAAAGTTGAAATTAAATATGTTTGGCCAAGATTATAGTAAGTACATACCTCCTATACAGAATGAAAATGGTGAGTTAAAAAGTGTTGAGGAATGAAGGAGTGGATTTGATACATTAGTACCAAAAGAGGAATCCTTCCTTTCTGAGGATGATGCTTTGATTATGGACAAGTACAATAAGGTCCTAGATGATATGTTCAAAGTTGAGATAGATTGTGCCAAGTTTGTGGCAGACATAAGGGCTATAACTGATTCTAGGTGGGATAGGAAAATGAAATAGTTATAGGGCATAAAGAATTTCAAATGGCCAATAGAGGAAGAGGTTGCACAGCGGGATAAGAGCACAAAGCTCAAGAAGAAAAGATAGGATACCACTGACTTGGAATCAATAGAAGAAGAGTGAAAGATACTTGGCACTTTATCCATGAGAACAAAGAGGGTAACTATTTCAAAGAATATTGTATGATATCTGTGAAAGAGGTTAGTATTCTCATAACAAATTTCAAAAGTTACCTTGAACATCTCCAGACAAAGGTGCCAACTGTTAAGCTTTAAAGCCATAATTTAAATGTACTGAAGCGAAGAAATTTTAATGAAAAATATTTATGATGTATTCTTGTGTTAGTTCTAAATTCTTGTGTGTTGAATTTGTAAGGCATGTTTAATACACTGATTTACTAGGTAAATTGTGGGATTGTTCTTGATTTTATTTCAAGGGAAGGGTAATTCTTGAGAGTAGTTACAGAGGCTTCAAGATTTGCATATGAATTTGATTTCTGGGTATGGGAATGATAAAAGTGAGATGTAAGGAATTTCATTTAGGTTATGGGTGTGTTGAAGTTAAAAGGTTTCTATGAAGGCATGTTTATTTGACTCTATGCCCTGGATAAGGCACTAGTCTATGCTTAATGTGTAGTTATCATCATAACTATTTAAAATCAAATAATCTTTCAGTTTATGTTTGAGAGCATAAGTTATTATAATTTATTGTTGATTCCTTAAAGAAGTATATCCATAAGGTAAACCTACCCGAGCTTGAAGCTCAAAGTGAAGAAGGATGAGAATCCTTGTTGCATTGGTTTTTGTTATTGTTGGATGCATCTTTGGGTTTATAGAGTTATGCATAAGATTGGTTATCAACATCTGCAACAAAAATCACTAACAAATGGATGATTATAGTGGGGAGAAGTGGATATTCAATAGTAGGGTTTTAAAATTCACGACAATTAATTGTCTATTGTTCTATTTCTTGACCACTTTGTGAAGTTTTCCCATACATTTTGTGGGTGGAAACTCTGAGTTCTGTGCATTCCAGTTGCTGTTATAGCATATTGAAATAGTGAAAGTATTTTGTCAGATTCACAATGAGTCAAAAAAGAAATACCAGGTCTTATTATAGGAATCATCCTGAAAGTAATTTAGAAGAAGAGATCCATACACATGGTATAAGAAAATGGTCTGGGAGAGGTGGGTCTAACCCAAGTTCCCCCAAAATATCTAGAGGAAGAACCCTGACCCCTATCCTTGAGAAAGCCTTATCATCATATGAGAGTTTTGAGGCTCCTAGGTCAGTCGGCCCTTATGTAGCTAATAGATCTTTTGATTCCTCTCAGTATAAAGAAATTTCTGATACAAGGTTCTTCCCTACACGAGAAAGTCTAGACCAACAAGGAGAAACTTCTGTTGCTAAAACTACATCTTATGATTCTGATAAACTGCGTGATGAAGTGATGGATTTAAGAAGAAAGGACCATGATCAGTTATTGGAAATAGCTAATGGAAGAAATAGGCATGAGCAGGAGATCTATGAGTTGTTAATGGAAAGACAAGAACTCTTAAGGAAAATGAAAAATAGTGAGCTTAAGGCTAGAAGTTTCAATGAAGAGTTCAAGGGTTTGGATAAGGACTTGTTCAGTGATATTGGAGCTTTGAGGCAAAAAGTTGACAATAATGAATCAAATTCTAAGAAAGATGAATTTGAAGGAGATGGGCCTATTTTGAGGTAGTTGCATCCATCAAAGATTGAGAAAAATGATGAGCTCAAGAAGAATAACAAGGATGCATATGACACGGGTAAGTAGAAAATGGGTGATGTGAGTATAAATGAACCCAAACAAGGCAAAATTACCCCTGATGGTATGTCTCAAGTTGACATGGAAATGGAGAAGGATAGAAAAGCTAAGGAATATTTAGCTAATAAATTAGAAAAAATGGAGTTAGAATTTGCTGCAGCTCAGATGAAAAGGAAAATTGCTTTCCTACATGCTACTATAAATACTACTACTAGTAGCTCAATGATGGTTACCACTGGGACAGTATCAAAAAACCCAATTGGTGGTTCAAATCTGAATACTTAAGCTTCTAGTTCTAAGAAAGGTTTCCCTCAACCTACCCAAAATCAAAGTTCTGGAGTTCCACTAGTTGATGGTACCATGGGAAATATGGTGAATCAAAGTGTCTTGGATAGAGGTAGTGGAGCTCAAAACCTTAATAATTTTCAAAGAAGACCTTTTCATTTGGATAGATACCATCCATTATTATTTGATGGTATTCCTGGCCAGCCAAATGCTATCCCAAATGAGGTAAGAGACAAAATCCCTAAATTTACTAGAAATAATGTTTTTACTTGTGAATAACACCTTAAATCTTTCACTGATAAGATAAATGATTATGAATTGAGAATGAAGTTGTTGTTACGAAACTATTTGTTCAATCCTTAGTGGAAGATGCAAGGGTTTGGAGAGCATGTCAATTCTAGATATATGGAGAGCATATGAAGAGCATATCAAATCTAGCTATTTGTGAGAAGTTTCAAGGAGCAATATGGAGAGCATGTCAATTCTAGCTATATGCCTAATGAGTTCAATACTATCAAGAAACTTCCCAATGAACATATGTCTGAATTTAATAGTAGGTTTTAGAAAGCAATGTATAAACTATTCTAAGTCTTAAGATTAGATGATGAAGTGTGTCTGACTACATATTTTAATGTCGTGGACGGAAAAATGTCTTATCTCTTGAGAGATAAATTCCCACGTACATTAAGAGATGTTTTCAAATTAGCAATTAACATTGAAAGTAATAGAAAAGAATTTGTTTAGATGTATAAGAGATAGGAAGGAGGGATATGGAAAGAGACCAAAGGAAAAGCTGGTAAGCCTGCTAGAGAAGAAGATAAGGTTGATAAGTTGGTAAATGTTGTCAAAGATCTCTCAACCAGAATTGAAAAAAATGAGAGAGGATTTCAAGACAATAGACCACAGTATCAAAGGCCGAAAAGATCCCCTAGGCTATATGATTAGCCTTATAAGACAAATTGGAAGGATGGGAAGCCTATTTTTTATGGTCATGAAAATCAAAAGGGAAGAGATACACCAGACCCTTTGAAGAACACAACAGACAATATAGAAATTACTCCATGGTGTGTGGATTGCAATATGCCTCATTCACCCTATCAATGTGTTGTGGCCCAAGCTTTGGAAGAAGGAATGGATGATGTGATCTGAAAATCCCGCAGTTAATATGTTCATGTATGAGAGAGAAAAAGAAGCTTGGTCTTTAGAAGATGAAGAAACATCTACTGATGTATATTATAGAAGAAAAAATTATTAGATGTTTGAACAACAAGTTTTCAATGATTCTGATCGAGAGTAAGAATCTGAAAGCAATATTCACAAGTCACTAAACATGGTCAGGTCAGAGCAAAGTGATGCTCATTGGAGGAGGCCAAGTGATGAAGAAAAGAGAAGTCTTACTATGGCTACCATTAATCAAGCCAGATCTTCATATAACTTGAGGAAAAAAAGAGTGGACCATGATCAAGGAGAACCAAGATCAATCTTTGTGAAAGAAGGTCCCAAAAGTAAATATTCCCCAAAGGTGAATAAAACCAAAGGTGAGGGTGGTGATGATAAAAAAGAAGAGCCAATTCTTGTTCAAGAAATGAAAAGGGATGAGGAAGTTATAACAGATAAGAAAAAAAAAAGACAATAAGGGTACAAACTTGTCTAATCTTCTTTATGAACCCCCAACCTTTGATATAAAACAAGATTTATCTCAAATGAAGGTCTCAGTCTCATTGTTAGAAATGTTGAAAATAAAGGAACATAAGGAAGTAGCCTTGGCCTTAATAAATAAACAAGGAGATGCTCCTGCTATGGCTGAGAAATAGAAACAAGTGAAAGGCCAAGAGATAAGCAAGGAGCTTTCTAATATATGTGTTGGGAATGTGGTTACTCAAGAACCATTGTTAGTTGATCCATTTTATGTCACTCTAATGATAAATAACTTGGTAAAAATTGTTTGATAGATTCTAGTGCTACTATTATTGTGATGCCATAATATGTTACATGGAAGAGCTAGGTCTCCAAGTTGACACTTCTGCTGGAAGATGCTATGCAATGGATAATAGAGAGGTTCCTATGGTAGGGACATTAAAAGGCATTGAAGTAAATATTTTTGCATTTCTTGAAGCCACATATAAAATGGATGTAGTTGTTGTTGATACAAAACCTCATTATGGTATTCTATTATCTAGACAATGGGAAGCAATAGTGGGTGGAATATTTCAATTGGATACATCCTATGCAACAATACCCATGAATTGTAATAAGGTTAAGCTGTATAGAGAACCCCATTCTTCTGTCATGGTTGAAATGGTATTACTTGAGAAACTGAATTTTTGTGTAGATGTTGACATGGAGAAATTTTCTATTGAAGAATTCAAGCCACAACTAAGAAATACTAACCCAATAATTGATGAGTTGTTGTTGCAGAAAGATGGGTTATGGAAAATTTATTTTGATGGAGGATGTTCTAAGGAAGGATTGGGAGCTGGTGTCTTATTTATATCTCCATCAGGTATTACCTTTAAGTACTCCTTTTTTATTAACTTTTTAGTGTACCAATAATACTGCTGAGTATGAAGCTTTGATATTGGGAATGGATGTTTCCATCAAACATGGTATTAAATTCTTAAAATTTCATGGTGATTCTTAATTAATCATAGCTCAGATCAGATCCAAATATATTTCTAAGGATGATAGATTAAAATATATATAAATATGTTGTTTGGGATAAAATAGAGCTATTTTATGCCTTTAACATTCAATGGGTAGAAAGGTCAAACAACATCATGGCAGATTTCCTTGCAAATGTTGCTTTGAAAAATGATGATATTACCCTTGCTGGTGTATCTATGTTGGAAGTCAAGAGAAGGCATGAAGTGCCCAATAATATTCAAAATTGGAAAGTTTTTTAGGATCATGATGATATCCTCATATTTATCCAATGCCTAGATCAGTATGATGGCCAAAAAATTGACAGTGACTCTTTGATAGAAGTTGTAGATGGTAAGGAGTATATTTTTGGGAATGAAATTGTTCAGTTAGCTTCTAACCATATTCCTAAGGGATTAGTTGAACTAGAAGACATGTTTAGTATCAATGATAATTACAAGTCACAGAAGTTCAATGCTAAGTTGGAAGACTTGGAAGAAGTAAATTTAGGATTAGAGACACCCCCTCAGATGGTTTACATTGGAAAGACGCTAAATAGAGATGTGAGGATGAATCTGATAAAATTTCTAAGAAAATATAAAAATGTATTTTCTTGGTCCTATGAAGATCTCAAAGCCTATAGGGAGGACTTATTCCAACATGAGATCCCATTGAAGGAAGGTACAAAACCATTAAGGCAAAAATAGAGGCCTATCAATCCATTATTGGCTACCAATATGCAAATATAATTAATGAAATTAAGGGATGCAGGCATAATTGAGCCCATAAGACATTCATCTTGGGTTTCAAATTTGGTCTCAGTAAGGAAGAAGAATGGGGATATAAGACTGTGTGTTGATTTCAGGAATCTGAATGTAGCCTCACTAAAGGACAATTATGGATTGCCTTACATGGAAGCTATGCTGCATAAGGTGACTGGATGTGATTTATTATCAAGGATAGATGGGTTATTAGGATACAACCAAGTGTTAGTCAAGGAATCTAAACAATTTAAAAAACTATTTACTACCCCATGGGGAACCTATGTGTATGTCTATATGCCTTTTGGCTTAAAAAATGTTGGTGCTACATTTCAAAGGCAGTGGATGTGGCTTTTAAAGATATCATAGATATTCTCATGGTAGTTTACAAAGATGATTTGAATGCCTATTCAAAGAGAGCAGAAGATCATTGCAGTCACTTGGAAAAGGTCTTGATCAAAGCATTGGAGTATGGTATATCACTGAATCCAAGAAAATGCAAATTTGTTGTTACAGACGGAAAGCTCTTGGGGCATATAGTATCAAAGGAAGGGGTAAGGATAGATCCAGAAAGGGTTGAAGTCATTCAAAATGTCATTGCTCCTAAAAATATTAAGGGTGTATAGTCATTCCTTGGATAGATTAATTTTTTTAGAAGATTTATTGCTAACTTTGTAGAGGTAATCAAACCAATAGTCAAGTTATTGAAGAAAGATGCAAAGTTTGAGTGGAATAAGGAGGCATAGAAAGAATTTGAGAAAATTAAACAAGCAATTCAAGAGGCTCCTATTTTGATTTCTCCTGATTATACCAAACCATTTTCTCTATTTTCATTCGCATCTTTTCACACTATTGCAGCAGTATTATTGCAGAAGAATGAGGAAGGATTTGAGCATCCCATTGCATTCTTTAGTAAGTCACTGCAATCAACTGAGTTAAATTATGAATTAATAGAAAAGAAGGATTATGCATTGGTGAAAGAAGTCAAGGAATTCAAACCTTATCTAGTGTGTGCTAAAGTGAATTCATATGTTCCTCATGCTACAGTAAAGGATATCTTGGTTTAGAGTGAAGTTATAGAAAAAAGATGTAAGTGGATCAACAAGATTCAAGAATTTGATTTGGAAATTCATATTACTAAGTTGGTGAGAGAATTTGGTTAGCTAAATTAATGATAGAGGAAATTTTGGATCTACTTCAAGTGAATAATGTCAGCACCCATGGAGGAATGGTTACATGTATTGAAATGCAGCCCTGAGACACCAATATAGTGTATTTTCTTAAGAATGCAAGCTGCCTAGAAAGCCTAAGTGATAATCATAAAAGGAGTTTGAGATTGAAATCTCAGAGGTATATATAATGTAGGGTGAATTATACTAGAAATATAAGGATGTAGTATTGTTTTCATGTCTAGATACAGGGCAATCTAAAAGAGTTTTAAGAGAAATACATTCTGGAATATGTGGAAGACACTATTCAACCAAAGCAACAACTCATAAAATTTTGAGAGCTAGTTATTATTGGCCATGTTTGTTTAAGGATACCCATTCTTTTGTAAGAAAATATGATCCATGTCAAAGATTCTCTAGTAAATTAAAGCTTTCAGGTGCTTTATTGCTGAATCCTGTAACTGCAGAAGTACCTTTTTCTATGTGGGGGATGTACTTCATTGGGGAATTTGCAGAGAAATCAAGTGGGGGACATAGTTGGATATTGATTGCTATAGATTACTTTACTAAGTGGATTGAAGCAATTCCAACTAAAAATTCCACAAGCACAATGGTGATTGAATTTTTGATGAACAATGTAGTTACTAGGTTTGGTGTTCCTATTAAACTAGTAATGGATAATGCCATGTGTTTCAAATCAGAGGAATTTGTTGATTTCTGCTTTGCAATGAGAATTTTTATGTCATACTCTTCCTATTAGAATTAATATTTCCTTGGTATTTTATATTTAAAATATATACCAAGGTCATGTCTCATATTTGTAATTCCTTTAATAAGGAAATTAGATATTCCTCCTTAAGAGGATTCCTACACATGACACACACCTAATGTGAATGTGGCCCTCTTAGAGTATGGGAGTTCTTAGGGTTCTAGGGTTCTCATAGGGGTTCTAAGTTGGCTCTCACAAGTTAGATTTCTTCTCTCTTCTCTTCTTCTCATTCTTGCAATATTGTAATGATCTCTCTCTCTCTCTCTCTCTCTCTCTCTCTCTCTGATTCTTGCCTCATTCATATTTATGCACAAGGGTTTTTTCTTAGTTTTCCCCTTTCAAAAATATTGTCTTGGTGTTGATTTTGAGCTTCTTGGTGCTTTTGGTGAAAGTTCTTGAATCTCCATTCTTTAACTTGGTTATGGTAAAATTCTTCTTGCAACTCTCTTGGATTATTTCTTGTTTCCTAATCTCCATTTGTTTTCTTAATATTTCTAACGTGGTATTAGAGATAATAATCCTTGTTTGAGTGTTTACAGGATTTCTCGATCTAACTTTTGTTGCAGATTTTTGAATTTTTTTTTGGGTTTGGCCGGTTCATCGTCAAACCTAGTTTTTATTGTTTATCTCATCTTTAATTTTTTTCTAGATCTATCTATACCCTCTGTCGGGAAACCGCAAGGTATTTTTAGTTTTCATATTCTATCTTTCATGTTGATGCTTGGAATGAGAAAAATGACGAGGCTTTAGGCCTTATACAAATTCTTTACATCTTGATTTATATGTATTAATTGCCCATTGTACTGAAGCACATGCAACATGGATCATTTTGAAAAACACTTCTGACAGTGCAAATGAATATCAAAAGATTGAACTCCAAGATCAATTGGAGGATCTCAGGTATATGAATTTCAAAACCATGGATGAGTTTTTACTTAAGTGTGATTCATTTCGAAGTTAATTAACTGGTTTAGGAGTTACTTTATCTGAAATTCGGTTAATTCATATCATTTAAAAAAAAAGCCTTCCTAGACAATTTCAGCAATTTATCACTAATATTCATTCTCAATTATCTCTTCCTTTGTTAGCATATCAATTAACTTATGCTATCTTTCAACAACTTCTACGTCAAGAAGAGGCTAAGTTAATTCAATTTGGCTCACTCAAAACTAATGAACATGCTTTCATGTCTAGATCACATAAATCAAATAATCATAATCATAATAATTCCAATAGACCTCATTGCAACTATTGTGGGAAATATGGTCATGTGATCAATAATTTTTTTAACAAACTTAAACATGAGAAGTCATCTACTTCTAATTTAATAAAAAATCTCATAATCATAATACTCGTCAAGATTTTGCTATTCGTTATGGGATGTCTAATTCTCACTATGATGATACTACTATTTGGGATGAACCATATGATGATGTCCACTCTTAGAATAACCCTCTTGATTACTATCTTCCTACTCAAAATGATTATATGTTCTCTCCTTTTGATGCAATGCAATTTGATGATCCTTGCTCTTATGTTGATGATATTTTTGAACAAGAAGAGGAAATTATCTCTAACTTTCTTAATGTTACTTTGCTAGATATGTTTATTAATAAAGATGAAATTCATGATGATATTACTAATCCTATGTTTTTTGTGGAGGATAATTATAATAATGGTGATGCTTATACTAGCTCTACTCCTCTTGATTCTTCATATTATGATGGATACATTACAAATGTGTTTTATGCAACTGAAGATTGCTTTTCTGATTCTATGAATGGTGATTCCCAATATGATTTTACTTTCCAAATTGTTAGTGATTAAGCAATAGGAGATCCCAATGATGGGAGCTCTACTAGTGATTCTTTCCTTGTTACAGGCTCAGGTGTTGTTCATGCTCCACCTCTATTTTCTACTAGAAATGAATATACAGAATGCATAAATGCATCTCAAGAATATCAATGGTCACTTGAAGATTTGGGCCCCCCTCCGCAAGCAACTACACCTCTGTATTTTCAAAGTTGTATCCACTTAGAAAACATTCCTATGTACCATTCAAGATCCACCGATCCAATTGAAGAAATACATGATGATCAAGCTATCAACAATCTACTGAAGACTCTTTCAAAAGAAACATCTCAAAATCATTGTAAACATTTGGGTGTGATACCTATTGATCTCATCTCCCCAAGTAAAGATTAAAGGGGGATGTTAGAATTAATCTTTCCTTGGTATTTTATATTTAAAAGATATACCAAGGTCATGTCTCATATTTGTAATTCCTTTAATAATGAAATTAGATATTCCTCCTTAAGAGGATTCCTACACATGGCACACACCTAATGTGAATGTGGCACTCTTAGAGTATGGGAGTTACATGAAACCTCCTCCACTCATATCTACTTAAGAGATGGTTCTCACACACTTCTTAGTGTTCTAGGGTTCTCATAGGGGTTCTAAGTTGGCTCTCACAAGTTGGATTTCTTCTCTCTTCCCTCATTCTCATTCTTGCAATATTTTAATGAGCTCTCTCTCTCTCTCTCTCTCTCTCTCTCTCATATTTATGCACAAGGGGTTTTTCTTAGTTTTCCCCTTTAAAAAACATTGTCTTGGTGTTGATCTTGAGCTTCTTGGTGCTTTTGGTAAAAGTTCTCGAATTGCCATTCTTTAACTTGGTTATGGTGAAATTCTTCTTGCAACTCTCTCTTGGATTATTTCCTATTTCCTAATTTCCATTTGTTTTCTTAATATTTCTAACGCTTCCCCTTATAACCCACAAGCCAATGGACAAATAGGAATCTAGTAACAAAAGCATTCTACAGATTATGAAGAAAACCTTAGAAAATAACAAGAGGGCTTGGCATGAAAAATTGAAACTTGCTTTGTAGGAAGATAGAGTTACTATGAA
The DNA here is from genome assembly GCA_018584345.1 of Thuja plicata. Lineage (NCBI taxonomy): Eukaryota > Viridiplantae > Streptophyta > Pinopsida > Cupressales > Cupressaceae > Thuja > Thuja plicata. The sequence continues at coordinate 728,811 of MU226238.1, forward strand.
AAGGGATATAGAGAAGTCTCCTTTTGAATTGGTATATGGTGTCTAGTATAGAATTCCTATGAATAATATTCTTCCAGTTTATAAATTCATCCAAGATGAGGGTTTAAAAGTCTCTGAACCTATGCAGGAGTCAGGGTATAAATACTCTGTTACTGTTATTATTTTTATTTCTTAATCAATGTGTGGGTAGATAATAGAGTGGGATTGTTTACAAGTGTTATTTTTCAGCAAGAAAAAGAACCAACAAGGGGGAGGGTGTGAGGCCCTAACCTGAGCCTGTCATAGCAATACACATTTTTCATGATGGACCTCATATTTGATATACTATTTTGATACATTATGAATTAGACACTAATAGAGAGGTGGTTTGATATCATTTGACATGTTGTATTTCATTCTATGTTGATCCTAGTACTTATGTTGACGATGTTATGATACACTATTGCATGTGATATGGTTAGTAGATCTAATTCATTTTCATGATGATGTTATAGTACATTAATACATGCATTTTGATTAGTTGATTTAGATGATTATTATGATGATGTAGTTAAATGATGGATTTCATGTCAATTGATTCTACTCATGTTAAGTTATGATTTAGAGTAGAATAGGAGTAACTGAAGGTTATGTGATTACGTGGATGATCTTCGTATACTTATTTATATATGTGTCTTCAGGAGGAATCGTTGTTGACATGTTAATAGTTTTCTATGCTAATTTAGTTATGATTGGATTATGAAAAGATGTTAATTTATAAATATTGTACTCATAATCTTGGAGATTTATTAGTCCAAAAAGTTATAATACTACCTCATCCAAATTATATATGTCCAATGTAGGTGGTGAATCTTGTTGGTCCCAATCGATAAGCTCAGGGTGTTTAAGTGGAAGGGTGGGAGATGAAAGGTTTCATGTAGTGATGGATAGGACATGGATATGTTGGAAAGTTGACTTCCTAAGGAAGCATGACTTATTTTGTGTTGTCAATCATGGCAACAAAGTCATACTTAAGTTCTGTTATGAAAGACAAAATGACTAAGTGTGAAAACAGGGCAGACAGACACATACAAAGATTAGTACATCAACGCACATGTTAGCGATCACACCAGAGCATGTGTGCTTAGGTATATACTTTATGGTGTATATACATGCTAGATCCAGATGCGCAAAGTATGAAACATCAGTACAAAAAAGTTACAGGCATATTAGTAGACCTGCAGTCCAGGAAATAGAGCATGGAAGCCGACTACAGTTTTGATCAGCGTGAATGATTTTGTAATGTAATGGCTAAGAAAATTTAGTTATAAGTTTGTATTAATGTAATTAATGTTTTAGTAAACACGCTTAGGCTGACGTTTTTGGAAGCATTGTATATTTTGGTTTACAGGCTGACTAGTGTTATGTTTTGGGTCGCGCCTATTCAGATTTGCATATATAAGTATGTAATGTAAAGATATGAAAGTAGTGTCAATTATTGTGTAAGAGGAAGATATAGATGAGAAGTATAATGAAGTCAGAAGATGATATATCTCTTTAAAGGAGTAAGAGCATTCGTGCATACACGGAACTGATCAGACAATAGTGTCACCACAGAAGTTCATTTTTGATATAGTGCATATCAACATTCAGAGGGTTGTAGCCTTCATCTTATTGGGCAGTGAGCCATATACCTTTAACAGGGTTTTGTAAAAGACTCCTAATAGGGTCCGACCTTTAACCAGGTCATTGTACTCATATTGTAAAGACTGCTTCTAACAGGGCAAAGGAACTTTAACAGGGTCATTATATCTAGTACAATATTTGTGGGTACTAATCCCCACCAGAGTTTTCCTCTGATCAAGGTTATCCGTAATCATATAATGTGTTATGTGTTCTTGTGTTATGTTTCTTTGGATGCATGTTTGATATATGTTTAATTGGCTGAAATATAATTAATAGATAAAAACTGATTCACCCCCCCTCTCAGTGTTTCTAACAATTGGTATCAGAGCTCTGGTCCTCTGTAAGAAATTTTAACCACTTGAGGAGATCAAGGACTTAGCTGAAGTAAAACATTTGAAAAATAATCTCAAAGCAGCTCTTGAAGATCTTGACAGATCTGAGAAGAAAAATGAAGAACTAAGATTGAAAAATGATGGCTCTCAAATACTTATTAAAAGGCTAAGAAAAGATCCGAAAGATTGTTCTACAAGTGATCTAGGACAAAAGGTCAAAAATCTTAATGAAGAGAATAAATCTCTAAAGGATAAAATTGAAGATCTGGAGGAACAGCTTATAGATAGCCAGAACACCTTTGTAGAAAAGATCAAAGAAAGAAAACAATTGGAAGATGAACTTCTGCAGGCAAACATGAAAGTCTTGGAATTGGAAAACATGAAGAAGAAGTTGGAATCTGAATTAACAGAAGAAAAATACAAGATTGATAAACTTCACACAAGTTCTAATTTAATTCAATCCCAGCTCAATGTGCAAAGGAAAAAAGGGAACACTACTGGTCTTGGATTTAGTACAACACAAGATGAGATCAAATCATTGAAAGACAGAGAGAAAACACTTGAAACATCTTCAGAAGCTAAGAAATTTGAAGATACTACAGAGGTTATATCTTAACCACCTAAAAGAGAAATCAAGCAAGTTAACATAACTTGTTATGCATGCAATAAACATGGGAATTTGGAAAGAGATTGCAAAGAGGTAAGACCTTTTAATGGTTATTGTTACTCCTATAATAAGTTTGGTCACAAGGCTATTCATTGTAGAACAAGTCATAAGAATCAACATCAACAGAATCACAAAAGTATGAATCAAAACAATCAAAGAAATCAACTCTCAAGAAATTTACAGAACATTACATGTCAGATATGCAACTACAATGGACACACAGCAAAGCAGTGTAACATGATGAGAAAGAACATCAGACCTCCTATCATTTGTCACATGTGGAAAGGCTGGACATATCACAAGGTTTTGCAGATCCAAAACTCAGAAACAAGAGGATCCTAAAAAGTCATTATTTGAAGAGAAAGGAGAAGTCAATTTTGTCAAAGCAAATGAAGATTCAAATAGAATATGGGTTGAAGTTAAGAAGGACAATAATGTTGACAAAGTAGTTGATGCATCCACAATGGACACACCCTCTACTTCTACTTGAATAGACCTTCTTGGTTTAAGGGGGAGCTATTCTAGCTCAGGACCCCTGCACGGTTGGTGTACTCACTTCAGAGTATGTGCCTTTGGATTCATGGTTAAAAGCACATGTTATAGCTATTTTCATTCACTCATTATCTAAATTGCATCGAGATCAAAGTTTGAAAATCACTGTGTATGGTTGCAAGCATTAAATGCGACAGATTGTATAAAAAGAAATTCGCAGTCAATCATTTTCACATTTACATTTGAGAGCATAGAAATTGAAGTGCATTAGAGCACTAAGACATCAAAGCATGAAGGCATAACAGTTTGATAGTTGAAGTGAACGGATAATCAGTTTGAAATGAAGCCCTAGCCGTCGTGCCATTTGAGAATCTCATGGAAACCCTACATAAGCAAACACCAAGTAAGTATGGTGACCCCTGTTGTATTTGATGTAGCAGAGAGGAAGAGTTTCATAATTAAGAAGCATTCATTCAAATCCATACTGGATGATGTGGAAGGGGCTTTCTCCAAAACCCCGCTTAGCATTGTTCACATGGAAGATATTAGCGCATACATTTACTATAAGAAAGAATCATTAGGAGATGATAATATAGCTTCTCATATGGCATCAATGTTAAATCTGGACTTGACATTCAAGGATGAGTTCGCGCACTTACAAGATAACCCTATTCTTGAGTATTCGAATGCGCATGAGTTTGAAGAACCAAAATGGGTAAAAATTCTATTAAGCAGAATTCATGATGATCTTTTCTAGATTGGAGATGTCCCAATTTGCATCACTACTGAACTAATCCATCAGTTAACCGGACTTCCAATGACTGGACCTATGCTTCCCACTGGCAAGGATGTCAAGAAAAAAATTGAGCAAGTTTGTTTGTCTAGGAGTGATAGGCGTGGAATGACAGTTGACCCTATCAAGGAAGATGACATTAAACTCATGACAATGATACTTGGATATAAGTTTCAGCATGCAAGCATGTTGAATAGTGTCTCTGCAGTAATAGTCCTTGCAGCTATCAGAATAGTGAAGGACAACACCCAATACAACCTATGTGAGATCTTACGCGGTCAATTGATTGACAATATCAGAATCATCAAGCATGACAGGAGCAAAACATTCAGGTTTGGATCTCTGATCATCTATCTGTATTACCATATAGTTGGAAAGGTTGCAAACCTTTATCTAGACAAAGGCAAACCTACAATGACTTAGATATCTCTTAAGGCCATAGTAGACAACAGTGCAAGAGATGCAATAAATATGGACATAAAAATATTCAGGGTCAAATGCAAAACAGGTTCAGACTATTTGAGAAGATAGTTGACAAATACATGGATACAATATGCTTTATGGTAGAGACAGATTGCACATGCATGGAGGCTGTTGAGCCTAGAACTAAGTGGATTCATCCACTAGGGTATGAAGTAGAAGACCATGTGTTAGAAGGATATGCACAAGTCTTACTGTCAGCACCCAAAGACCCTAATGAACCTAGATGGGGAACTTACAGAGAAAAGACCGACGAAGAGGATATTAAACTACAACTTGCTGTTAACAAAAGGAAAGCATCCAGAATGACATCCAACATTCTGAAAAAGCATGGCGTCACACAAGAAGACTTGGATAAGGAAAAAGAAGCCAAAATTACCAAAGAACTTGAGCAGATTCATGCACAAGTTAAACTTGAGAAGACTGATAACACTCAGAAGAAGAAGCAAAAGAAAAATGAGGAGAGTACTGTAACACCCCAAAATTGGCACCTAATACCCAATCAATTTTGGTGCATTTTCTCATCTTCGAAGTCCTATTGTATTAGGCAAATTCTTCTCCTAATTGACTTTAATTGACTGAGTTTCAAATGTAGAAAACCCAAATTTGCATAAATCTGACATTACATTTAATTCCTAATTTCTTAATGATTATTGGCTAAAAACCCCTATGATTAATTGATTTAAATCTAAAGTCCTAAGTTCTTTTAATTAAATCAATTCCACCCCCTTTGGCTAATATACATAAAAGGAATTGAAAGGTTATTTAATTATTGGGTGAATTATCCTCAAA
>MU226238.1:752622-766630 GCA_018584345.1 Thuja plicata
GAGATAATGAAAAGACATGCTATAGAAGAGGACATGAAGATTAGAGAAGAAACTTTGGATACTCTTCTTCCTATTTTTTCACATGATGAGAAGGCTATTCTGTTAGATCTGGTGAAGCCTCATCTCCATAGTAAGACAAGAACTCTTCAGATTATGAACAAAGAGTATGAGCAGGTTGGAAAGGAGACTGAAAATGCATTTGCACAAGTATTTATGGATAGACACATGTATCCACCAATGGCGCCTACAACAAAAGTTACTCCAGCTCCTCCTAGATAGGCTACAGAACCAGTAATTCAGATTGTACCTATAATAGGTCCACAAGTTTCAGTGCCCATAGTGTCAATAGCCTCTAAGATAGCTAAAGATACAGAGGACACTATAGTGATTGATGATGTAAAAATATCTATGACAGCTTCTGATAATGATATGAATAAATTTGATGAAGCATTTGTAAACACCGAGGAAATGAACACTAATGACACATCTCTACAACAAAATGAAGTTCCTCTCATTGATCCAATAGACTTGGATAAGGAGAAAGATACTCAAGGTAATGAGACACCAGTGAAGGAAATTCATGTCAAAAGTGAATGTGTAGATACAAGTCAGAATACTATTTTCTCAACATCCACTCAACCATCCACCTCATTGTTGTCAAGGTTAACTCCTGAAACAACAAGTTTAGATGTATGGGTAGAAGAAGACCTTATCAAGATCAGCGTTCTTGCCATGGAAAAGGAAAAAGAGAAACATGTGATGAGGAACCCTCACTTTGTGGAATCAATAAAAATTCTGAATGAATTAGTTCCTGCTGATAAGAAAGTTTCCAAAGTTCAAACAGTTGAACATGTGGATAGCGTACTGACAAACTTCAAAACACATTTCACTAGCTTAGTAGAATCAGCTACTAAGATTGCAGAAGATGAATACAAGAAAGAGAGACTAAATGAATTGGTAAAGAAATTTACCTTAGATTTGAACTCTTTAAAGATTGGGCAATCTATACTTAAAGAGTTGGAAACAAAAGGCAAGAAGGTTATTGCAATTTGCATGGATAGAGTGAAGCTCACCTCTGAGCACACTAAAAAGATAGCAAAATAAAAATAAATGGTGGATAACATAAGGAAATCAGTTGAAAACTCCACGCAAGACATGCACATCTGCAATAATGTCTACAGGACAAAATTGAGAAGGCAAAATTGGAAATTAGCAAGATCAGAATAAGACAAAATCAGTTGAAGAATGCACTTGCGCCATCTCTTGCAGTTCTTAATGAGAACATAAAATATATTGATAACACCATACAAACATATGATCAAGGTCCTTGCATGGATCTGATAAAAATGGAGAAATTGACATATGCTTTATGCGAGTATCTTTAGACAGTTGATGCAATGAAAGTCTTTTGGCAGAAAGAGATTCAATCTCTTCAAGTTGTGTACCTAGAAGTCTACATGAATTAAGTATGTTGAGGACTTACAGTTTTTGCACACCTTTGTCATTGATGTCAAAGGGGGAGTAGTATAGAATGTGTATATGTGGAGAAGTATATATGTATATATCATAAAGTATTATGATATACAATTATTTTTGTATGTAGTCATTTTGAGTAACTTAGCCACATTCCTTTGTTTCCATAAATGACAAAGGGGGAGATTGTTGGCAAGTTGACTTCATAAGGAAGCATGAATTATTTTGTGTTGTCAATCATGGAAACAAAGTCATACTTAAGTTCTGTTATGAAAGACAAAATGACTAAGTGTGAAAACAGGGCAGACAGACACATACAAAGATCAGTACATCAGCGCATGTGTTAGCGATCACACCAGAGCATGCATGCTTAGGTTTATACTCTATGGTGTATATACATGCTAGATCCAGACGCACAGAGTATGGAACATTAGTACAAAAAAGTTACAGGTAGATTAGTAGACCTGCAGTCCAGGAAACAGAGCATGTAAGCCGACTGTAGTTTTGATCAGCGTGAATGATTTTGTAATGTAATGGCTAAGCGCCTTTAGTTATAAGTTTGTATTAATGTAATTAATGTTGTAGTAAACATTCTTAGGCCAAATTGTTTGGAAGCATTGTATATTTTGGTTTAAAGGCCAACTAGTTTTATGTTTTGGGTCGCGCCTATTCGGATTTGCATATATTATTATGTAATGTAAAGATATGAAAGTAGTGTTGATTATTGTGTAAAAGGAAGATATAGATGAGCAGTATAATGGAGTCAGAAGACGATATAGCTCTTTAAAGGAGTAAGAGAATTCATGCATACATGGAACTGATTAGACAACAGTGTCACCACAACAGTTCATTTTTGATATAGTTCATATCAACATTCAGAGGGTTGTAGCCTTCATCTTATTAGGCAGTGAGCCTAGGCAGTGAGCCATATACCTTTAATAGGGTTTTGTAAAAGACTCCTAATAGGGTCCGACCTTTAACCAGGTCATTGTACTCATATTGTAAAGACTGCTTCTAACAGGGGAAAGGAACTTTAACAGGTTCATTATACCTAGTACAATATTTGTGGGTACTAATCCCCACTGGAGTTTTCCTCTGATCAAGGTTCTCTGTAATCATATAATGTGTTATGTGTTCTTTTGTTATGTTTCTTTGGATGCACATTTGATATATGTTTAATTGGATGAAATATAATTAATAGATAAACACTGATTCACCCCCCCTCTCAGTGTTTCTAACAGGATAGAGTCAATGAAATCATCTTTAATGTATTGGAAAGGGACTTCATAGAATTACTCCTCAGTGCCTGAATATGTCTCAAATAAACAATACTCCTTAGTAAAGGTCTCCTTGGTTTCTAGGGAACCCAATACTCAACCTCGAGGATAGCTAGTTGCTTTGATGGGTGTCTTCCTTCCATCTTCATTTTATTCAAGGATGGTTCCATGATATCCCATGATTTAAAAAATGGGAGTGGACTTACATACTTATCCTTAGGAATATCTACAAGTTTGTCTTCATCAGCATTGAAAATCCAGGATAGTATGTCATTTTCCATGTACTCATTTGTGAGAGATTCCCAATGTTCAAAAGTAGTCTTTTTGCATGTGATAGTTTCCTTACTCCCTTTGGGAAAGAGTTGGTTGAGTTTATCATAATACCTTGGGGATAATGGGAGTTGAAAAATGCACATGGATCTCTCAATTTTATATTCTCCTATTCCGTGATCAGTGAGTGTTACCTTCTTTTCAGACTCAATAATTTTTTCTTCAATGACCTTTTGTTTCCCTTTGACAGAGGATTTATTGGCTTCTTAAGGGGGAGATTTCTTAGCAAAGGACTTGGTAGAATCTTCCTTTGCAAAAATGACAATAGTATGATTACTTACCTTCTAATCTTGTTACAATATTGAAAGAGTTCTTGATCACCAGGAATATTTATTTCTCTACCATGATGGGGGGATTTCAAGAATTGATGATATGTAGATGGTACACCTATGATATCATGTATCCATGGTATTCCCAAGAGTATAGTATAAGGTAAATCAAAATCAAGGACTTGGCAAGTAGTTTCAATTAGGTCAGGAGCCACTTATAGAGGAAGGGTGATTAGTCCTTTAGATTTTCTGTCTCGATCATCATAAGCCTTTATGGTAATTCTCTTTGATACATCAATGAGCTCTTTAGGGAGTCCCAAATGTCTTATCATCTTCATGGTGCAAATGTTCAAACCATATGCATTGTTTATCAAAACTCTTTTCATTTTGGCGGAATGAACAATGACTTCAATGTGAAGGAACTTATTATGATAAGGCTCAAAACCATGTAGGTATTTGTTTGTGAATACCAGGTACAATTGCACAACTAGGTTCCCAATCATAGCTTGAAAATATGAGGCATTGATGTTTTTAGGGACTCGGGACTCAATAAGGGCTTTCTCAAGGAATTTTTTATGTACAAGGGATGTATGGAGAAGCTAAAGTATGGATATCAATGCGGGAGTCTTCCCCCAGTTGTGCTAGCATATCATAACATGATGAAATCCTAGTAGATGTGGATGGTGTAGATAGTGGTGTGGTAGAATCTTGGAGAGTGATTCTTCCTCATCTAGTGGTAGCATTTCAATCGACATCTTTAAACTTAAGGGTGTACACATGGTTATCAGATTCTTATATGTGAGCATAAAGAGCATCAAAACTAGAACAATCATATTATTGGATACTTCCACATGTAGCATCAAATCATTGTATATTATTAGTGGTGTAGTCATATGACACCGTCTTAGAAGACAAGGTGTTTTTCTAATCATACTTTGGGAATGGTTTATTATATATATTAAGCTGTGCATTAGATGATGATGGTGTGTGACCTTCAACCTTAATATTTCCATCATCAATAAGGTTTTGGACAAAGTGTTTCAAATTCATACATTTCTTGGTGTCAGGACCTTTGATGTGCTGATGTTCATAGTATCCATTGTCCTTGTACCAAACAAGTTTGTGTTTATTATCATCATATTGTCAGGTGTTAGGATATACCATCATGTTTTTATCAACGAGTCTTCAAAAGATGACATCAAGAGGCTCTGCGAGGAAGTGAATTGTCAATGTGGATGTTGACCATAATTGTTTTTTTGGTATTGGTATTGTTGATGTTGCAAGGAAATAGATAGCTATGATTGTGTGGTTGTTGTTGAGAGGTGTTCTAATTCTATTGATTGCAATTTTGATTATTTTTATTTTGATTACGATTATTGCCTTGGTTACCTTGGTTGGATTCTTGGACATTTTGAACATGTTTAGCATCAGTCACTTCATCATTGACTACCCCTTTGTTCTTGGTCCAAAACTTTGGTTTGTCATTGTTAAATGATGAATTATAGTGTTTAATGGTCTCCTTTTGAAAGGGGCCATTTGCAATGGTATTTCCTTTCTTAACAAGAAAATTGAAAGTGTTGGGGGAAACCATCTTCATTTGGAATGAAATTTTAGGTACTAGATTCCTAGTGAATATATCTATGAGATGATTATCTAGTATTTTCCAATGCATTTGATTGGAAAGGTGTCTCCACCTCTGTAAGAAACTAGCAAAGGTTTCCCCATACTTTTTATTAGTGTTTTACAAGTCACTTAATGATTCTTGATGTTCGATATTGTATGAGTATTGTGCAACAAATTTTTTTGCAAGATCAACAAAAGAAGATATAGATTCGGGAGATAGATTCATGAACCATTCAAGCGCAGGGCCTTAAAGACTCAAAGTGAAGAGTATTTTGAGATAATCCTCATTATAGGAGACCTATTGATAGGAAACATAAAATTATTTGAGATTATGAATAAGACATGTTTCTCCTCTATATTTATCAAATTTGGAGATCTCAAAGCTCATGCGAAATAACATCATATTGGTTGATTTATGGAATGGGTAAGGGCGTATCTCCTTAAAAGAGAATTATTTCTTTCCTCCATTTTCCATGCTCTAGAAAATAATTTTAAATTCATTGATTTGGTTTTCCAAGTTAGGAGCATTATTATGTGTAAGATGTGGACCAAAATATTATCCCCCTCCAAATTGTGATGTTGAAAATCCAGAAAATGTAAGCCCAAGAGTAGGATGAGGTGTATAATGATACGCCTAAGATATGTCTGAAGTAGATGTTTTTAGGACTCCATAAGGAACCTTAAAGAGTGATGAAATGTAATAAATTCTTGATTGGGAAGCTGACATTTGTGGCAATGATGTTTGGCCCATACTAGCACTCAAGGGATTGGATATGTTTTTCATGGTTTGAGTTATATTGTGTGAGGTCGTATTATTCATAGCACTTATAATGTATTGGATTTGTTCATGTGTGAACTAAAATGTTTGTTGTGATGTTGATGTAGTCAATGATGTAGAAGGCCCACTAGAAGTAGCCTCACCTCTATCTTGGGATGATGATGTGTTATTCAGAGAAGAAATTGTGGTATTGATAGGGACTCTAACTTTGGTGACATTGTTCTAAAGTAGTGCTTCATCAAAATCCTCATGGATTGTGACACCATAATGAACAAGGTTCAAAGAGATTTATGTTTTATTAGCTCAAATTACCTTTTCCACAGTCTCTAGATTACATGGATATTTTAGGAAGTCATTTGTTTCAACTTGTTCGGGTTCATCAACATATTCAACATCTTCCTCTACCTGGTTAATTGTGTCTAACATACCTCTACCTCCATGTGGCACCAAGGCAAAGGGATTCTCATTGTCTAGAAATCGCTGACTCATCTTCTTGGCTTGTGAACGGGTTACAACCATATAATTTGACTTCAAAATGAAGATGTGCAATGTCTGATGATGAACAAGGAAAGATTTGATGATGAAAGATGGACTTAGGGGAAACATCTTGAACCTTGTTTTCATTACAAGGACAGAGCCTCAAAGGTTTATTGGATGATTGATAGATGAGGGAAAGGCCCCCAAAGTCTGATTTGGTTTGAAGATTTGTGATAACCTTAGTGAATGAGATCTCTCAAAAAGGAAATGATGATAATCATTCTACTTGTAGATAGACTAATAATCACAAGAAAAGTAGGATATGATTGATTGGATTAACCTCTCAAGATGGAATTGTGTTCTCAAGTGATAGAATTGGATTGATATCTTGATTAAGGATAGGGATCTCAAAGACTCTTTGATAGATATTTCAACCTAGGATTGACGATGAAAGTTATGAAAGAGAGAATTGTATGAGTCTTGATGATGTTGGATATAGAAAGATCAATAAAAAAGATTGATTTAGGTCCAAAGTGATGATGATTATGCTCCAAAGTAGAGAAGATGAGGATATGGAAGATTAAAATGATGAAGGATGGATGAAATGAGGAAGGTTTAATCATATGTTTCAAAGTTGATGAAGACATGATTGACACCTGATTTGTGCAAGTAATGTGATAGATTTCTATTGAAGATGATATTATTGAGTTTCTCCTGATCTTGGATCTCCTTTTGGATGAAATCTATGATGTGTTGATACTTCTTGGAATTTCAATCGACAGTTTTGTTTTCCCTATAGTCTAGAGGTTGTTGAATCTTAACCTTTTTTTGCTTGACAAAATCAGACATAGCCTATAAGAATGGTGATTTGGATGACCATTTTGACTGATGAGGAGGAATGATTTCAAGAATCTAAAAAGGATTAGATTTGGGATATTATGAAAAAATCTGAAGCTCACTATTTTTTGGCACAAACAAAAGTTTCAAGACATAGACATTGATCTGTGGAGACGTAGTTTCCAGAGTGCATACATCAGTCTATAGAGACACAATTTATAGAGTGAAGACATTAATTTAGGATCAAAGGACGAATCTTAGGTTTCACTAAATTTGACTGGTTTGCGACTGATCAGGACTGATGTCAAATTGGTTTAGTCTAGTTTAGATCACTATGTTTAATGGAAATAACTGATTTCAACATTCATTCAATGACAAGGCATTGAATAAGCTAAGTGTACTTTGGCTCAACTAGGGAAAAAAACATGCAGTTTTGAAGGAATGCATCTAAAACTATCTTACGTGACTTTGAGAGAGTTGAACACTACTTCATTCCTGTATGTTTTAAATGGTCTTCTCAAGTGATCATGTTTTCACTAGGTTTGGAACAATAAAGACACTTCAAGAATTCCTACCTTAAAAAAATTCACTGAGAGCTCAAAACCTTTTCCCACATCTTGATATCCCTTCGGCTCACATAGCCTTGTCACCCCCAAGGAGGCGCCCATGTTTTTTCCTTTGTGCAAGCTAAACAAAATATAGTCAAAGGAGACTACACAATGAGACCTCCTATGTCATATTATCCAACTCCACTCTCAAGGGGATACTTATGGTGGGTAATCTTCAAGAAAGATTCTTCCCTCTCCTTGCACAAAGATAATGACCACTTTTAGAGGTCAACCGAGTAGGTTCTACTCTAGAGGTGTCTAGTATGGGCATCTATTCAAGTACACCCTTCGTAGTCACGCAAGCATGATTGAGGCCTATAGCCCTGAAAATTAATGCATCCATCCTCTGAGACTTTAATCTCAAGGAGGTATTTGATTATAGTGGGTCAGAAGGGCTGGGTTTTTCCTTGTTCCCACTTGGATCATTCCCACAAGATTTTTCCCTCAACGAGAAGCCCTCTAAGGGTACACATGAAAAAAAGTGGATAATAAATGAAGGTTGGGATTTATGATTTTTCTCAAGGGAAAAGAGTATACTCTCCTACTCCATTGCTTTTCCAAAAAACATCAAGCACATGTTCATTTACCCAAGATTCCTTTCTAAATGATGAATCAAGTAGGTATGATTACCTTTAAAGAGGTAAGAGCATAATTTACTACTACCCAAAAAATCACAAGAAATGAACCTTCCTAATTAGACTAAATGCCTAGAAAATAACAACTAATGAAGATGCAATGTTTGGTTGATTCTCCAAGGCAACCAGAAAAATCACAATGTAAGTAGTCTCAATGTTCAAGCCTTATAGAAGAATCCTACAAAAAAAAGGATTAGAAGTCTAAATATCTCGAATCATTGCAAAACACTATTAGGGAAAACTAAAAAGCTACATGAAAGCACATATTAGTAATCCAAAATCTAAAATGACAGATAATGAACTCAGATATACCTGTAAGTGGAGAACCCTCTATAGTTGTAGAGGTGTCAATCTGCACAGACAAACCTTTACCTATGTAGACATCAATTAGGAACATAGATAAAATGGTTAAGTGTGACTTTAAAAATTTCAAAATTATAGCAGCATATAATTTCATAAAAAACCTATTAGTGACAGAAACTCAAGAATAATGATGATCAAAAATCATAGAAAGCTGCAAATAAACCCTAAATATGCTTTCAAAAATTAAAATCCCTTTTAACAGGTGGAGATGACAAACTAGGTGGACATATGTTGGTCTATGGAGATGTATCTATAGGTGCAGAGATGTCGATTCTAAAATCTGACTGCAAAATGATCAAAATTTAAAATGAAATTCAAATCAAGGACACGAGTCCCATCGGGCACGCCAAAACGTATGCGGTGAAAACCCTTACCTGCGTGCAACAAGCTAAAACATGCAAAGTTAAGAAATCAAAAGTATTCATCCTACACTAAACATGTTTAAAAATAAATCTTGCAACACACATAGGATTCCAACACAAACTTTGATGAGTTGAAACAAGCACACCCAAGAACCTTGTTTGATTTTCTCTTAGAGATTCTGTCGGTGTTCTCTCCCAACACAATACAATAATCTCACTATGATTGCTACAAATGCAAGCTAAAATGATGGATGAATGAATAATTTGAGAACAAGTATGATGCATGGGCATCTACCCAGCAAGCAATGGAAGCCAAAGAAGATCTTTAAATCCAACATCAAATGGTTTAGAGTAGGAAATGTGTTTGTGTTCAATTTGTAATAAGCTACCCCATTTTGTAACCTAATATCCTAGATAGGTGATTTATAAGCCATAATGGACATATGGGAACCAGGGGTCTATGAAAGTCCTAGGACGTTTTCTAGATATCCTTAGGTTTTTTAAAGTTGATTTTGGTAATGGAGTCTCACCCATGTGTTTGGGCTTCCAATATTTTGTGAAAAGTGTAGAAATTGCAAAAGTTGCAAAATGCAACTTTGCAATAATGTTGAAAGATTTTGGAAGTGTGAAGGCCAATAGTCATAACTCTTTAATTCTAGTTATGAACCATTGGGAAATATGTTTTAAGGAAATAAAAATATCAATCAAGGGTTGGTTGGACATTTTGAAAGTTTTTGAAACTTGCACAATAAGAAATTCTGAGATTTTCCTGCATTTTCTCAGTGTTTTGAATTTGTATGGTTCTGTACACATCTATTTTGAAGGAAAATGTATTGGAGAATTTGTAAAAATGGTCTATCTTTAATTTTCAATTGGTTTGGTTTGAATTGATCAAGGGTAGCGAGAGTTAGATCATATTTTGTAAACACAGTCGGGAAACCCTACCATACCTAGGGTTTTGGAGATAATTGCTCATATCTTGCAACTCCACCATGGGAAAATTATAAATCTTGGGGGTTTTCAAGGTATGAGGCTGTAATTTAAGATTTATATGGTCTTAGAGTGGGAGATGACTAGTGGGGTGTTGTGCAAATGAAGAAGTTGGATAGACATCGTTATGTGACTATCTAGTCAAGCATAACAGTGAACATTACTTTGGAAAATGATGTATTCTAGGTATGAGGCTTTGGTTTTAGTATATTTTCATGTTTCCCTTGGTGTCCCAAATGGTTTGGGGATCAAACTATCCCTTTAGAGGGGACTTTATTTGTAAAGGTGACCTAATAGGACTATTAGGCCTAGTAGGTACTTGGTAGCATATGGGTATGTGATTTTGGAGTTAAGACCTGCAAAGTTGGGGTTTAGAGTATCTCCTTAAAGGGTTCATGGATATATAGTTTGTTAAATAGGTCATTTTTAAAATTTAGGAGTTATCTTCAAAAAATTCTCTAGTTAGGGCTACTAGCCCTTAGGACTCGAGGATGCTTAGAAGGGAGTACAAAACTTGAACCTAGAGATTATCATGACACTAAAATCCTCATATGACCTTAGTAATTTCTATAAGAATGAATCCATAATTGGTAAGGTGAGTGTTGAATATTGAGAAGTTATATACTTGGGGATTGAGATCTAGCCAAGTTACTAGAAGAAAGAAAAAAGATGAAAGGAGAAATGATAAGGTGTTAGAGCCTTTAGAAGGATTTGGATCTTAGTATCTTGAATTGTTTTAAAATCCTATAGTGATCCTAAGGGATCTGCATCATATTGATATCAGAGCTTAGGAGGATCCATTTATGAAACTGATCTGAACAGTGATGACAGATGGAGAGGGAGAAGAGATCCCTACAAGGATAACTAATGTGGAGTTAGCCAAGTTGGTTAGGGAGAAAATGGTAGAGATTAGAGTAGTGATGGCTTAGAATAGGGCCATGAGAGAAAAGATAGAGAAATTGAAGGGAAAAATGGAGAAGAGGGATGGAGACTCTGATGAAGGTAAAGAACAAGATGAAGAGGAGATCCTAGAGTAGGAAGAGATGCAAATTCATGGAGATCAGAGACCCTTTCTCAATGCCCTAAAGTCTTTAGAGAGGAATTTTGATGTGAAGATGGAACTACCAGTGTTCATAGGTAACATGGAACCTAATTCAATCACGGATTGGGTAGACTCCCTGAATAGTTTTTTTGAGTTTGAAGACAGCCCAGAGCACCAGAGGGTTAAGATGGACAATTTAAAGATGAAAGGGAGAAGGAGGAAAAAAATCCAGTGGCTACATGAAAGAGGGTGTCAGCAATGATCAAAGAGGCATATATCCCTGAGGACTATGAAGTCCTAATATATAAGAAGAAGCATAATCTTAAGAAAAAGGAATTATATGTAAGTTCTTATACAAAGGAGTTCATAAAACTATGTGTGAAAATTAAAACTAGAGAAAGTGAAGAAGAAAGGGTGGAAAGGTACATGAATGGGATGAAGTACACAATCCAAGAAGAATTAAACCTTTTTACCCCTAAGATAGTAAACAAATGTTATCAGTGTTAGTAATAAATGAGGGCGGGGGGGTGAATCAGTGGCCTTAAAATTTTATCCTTTAAACTTTAATCCACCAATGAATACACCTTAGTTTATTAAGTCCCTACAAGATGCATGCCTTGAAATACTTGAAACAATTAACTTTCTGTCGGTTTACCTTGTCTATCCTTATCCTCCTTGATTACCGATAAGCAGAAAAACTTATTTACCGATGCTCAGTAAATATGCAGAGTATACCAATTAATCCAGAAATGCATATGTGAAATGTAAAATAATAAAGTAATAAACCATACACACATAACACATGGATTTTAACGTGGAAACCCTGTTAAGGGAAAAAACCACTGGGATCGGTACCCAAATTTTTTCACTCTTCTGAAGTGAGTCCTGTTAGGAGCCAACCCTATTAAAGGTTACAAACACACTGTTAAGTGCGACCTTGTTAGAGGATTTTAATACATAGGTTGTCAGTTAGTATTTGGCATCTATTTTGCTACCATCCTTGAATCAACCTCCTTCTTAGACTGTCAATATGCTATAGGAAAATCTTGCTACCATCCTTGAATCAACCTCCTTCTTAGATTGTCAATAGGATTTATGAAAATTCAATGCTAATTTTATGAATCAACCTTTTTGGTAATCTGTTAGGATATACCTCAATTATAGAAGACTGTTAAGTCCTGCTCTATTAAGAGACTTGATGCTTCAATGGTTAAACTGAAACACTATGACCTATTTCTAATACAACTTTGAATTGCAGATTTTCAGATCTATTTAAGTAAAATACCTCTCTGATCAATGTATCAATTTAATTCCTTGTGATCTACACTTTCTTCTCTGTGATGCTATGCTTCACTATTTGTTGGTGTCTGCAAAATTCTTTAGCTCTCCCCCAGCTTGATTGATCAAGACTGTATGAAGTTTATTCTTCACCAATTTCTCTTCAGCATCTTCTTTCTATTCACTCCCCTTCTGTGTATCTGATTTCATGTGGGAATGAATTATGATTGTCTCTTATATAGACATGATATTCCTTAATTCATGATTCTTCATTCTTGATTCTTGGTGTTAAAAACAATCCAGCCAAATTGATTTATGACTTTAACTCCTAATTTATCTCATAGTTATCTTATTGCCAATTGTATAAATCTTCTTTTAATCAATTACTTAACTGTGGTCGAATAAAATAAATAAAATAAATAGTTAAGTCTATCCTTAAGCTCTGCCAGCTAGATATTTTGTCATTTTCTAAACTCTCTTTTCTGTCTGTCAATTCTGCAGTTCGTCGTCGGTGACAACTTCCAGTTCCGTCGGTGTAACTCCAGTTAGCTTCGAGATCTCCATCCATCGGGCAACTCTATTTTTAGTTCTTCAGACATCCTATGATTGTTCTTTGTCAGGAAACACTATCTTCTATTCGTCAGGCATCACTATGACTTTTTCTTTGCCTTTACCAATGGTGTGCACTCCGTCGGTGTAGTCTGTCACTTAGTGAATACTTGACTTTTATGCATTGCTGAAAGCATAATCATTGTTCCATTGATTCTCTGAAGTCTTTGGAATTATGTACATGACTGTACATATGATATCAAGTTGACATCAATGAAAATACAAACCATTAATTATTTTAATGTCTTGCATCATCTTCAACTTAACATTATCAAAAATTCAATCAGTTACATGTCATCAATCTCTCCCTTTGGCATTGATGGCAACATACTATATTATCACACTATACTATTTCTAATACAATATGAAATACAATTGTTGAGATTCATCAAATTACCAAATAGTGTGTTTTGATAACTGATAAAAATGTCTGACTGCCGGTAAGCTCTGTGTTAGCTTAGATTTGATTCTTGGAGCTTTTTGTGTTTCTTCTTCTGATGTGTTGTGTCCTCTGTTTGTGTCACTTTCTCTCTTTTGACTGTCCTTCTTCTTTGATGTCTCTATCTTTTATTTGAAACTTGTATACAAATTCTCTCCTTATGGATATGATCTCTCCCTATTTGGAGTAATATGATAATGAATAGTTTGTGGTGATAATATGGATACATTATCTCCCTTTGACAACAATGCCAAACAAATATTTTACAAATATCTGACATTCATTGCAAATAATTTTCTTCAATCCATAATATATTCCTTGAATTTCCCTTATCCATCATCAATTCAAAAATATGCTCTGGTGCTTGTTTCTGATATATACCTTTCTGTATATAGATGTAGCTTTGAAGTTCATCTTTTTCTTGCATCAATCATGAATGATATTCTGGTAATATATGACTCATGTAACCTTCAATCCTTTACTAACTAGCGGACATGGGTTTGACCCCTAGTCTCTTTCTCAGGTACTCAAATGTATCCTTGGGTAGTGGCTTGGTGAAGATATCAGCCAATTGTTCTTTTGATTGCACATATTCAAGTAACACCTCTTTTTCTTGAA